>PVJO010026673.1:0-20771 GCA_004026905.1 Hystrix cristata
TGCATTTTCGGCTATGTACCATTTTGCAAGTATATGTCCTGAGATAATACAAAAGAGAATAAAATGATAATTTAGTCTTTGTTTTAGCTTTGTAAGTTAAGATATGTTTGTTTGAAAGTGGGGTTGCACAGAACATAAACACAGAGATTTCCTTCATTTTTGTACCACAGCCATCTGTTTAACCCTGTAAACACAGAACTCAGGAACTCTGATAAATACTCTGTCTTGCAGTTTCCAGTACACACACCCACATACACACACATGCACACATATTCTACATATGACACTATGTGTGTGGACATATATAATAACTCCCTCATTAAGTATATTCCTAACCCGGGAAAAACTTCACTTTGATCAGTTACAGAAAAGAGCCAGGTCTTCTACTTTCCATTTAATGTTTGTGAGACTTTTCCAAAGAAAATTCTTGCTTTATATATTCCAAATCTTTTTCCTCTTTCATAACCTGCATACTTTTTGGTACCAATCAAGTTATAACCTCTGGTCCACATCTTTGTTTCAGCAATGAATTGGAATTTCAATGGCAGGAGTGTTTCTGGAAGCTGTTCCTATACCAGCTTGGCTAGCAATGACTTAACTACAGACAGAAATTCTGCAGAAAACACTAATTATAACCGAAGTAGGTGTAACCTCAATTCAACTGCTCCTTAACCAAGTCTTAGAATGCCTCACAGCTCTTACCAACATTTCTCAACCTCACTGGAAATGTGATGAAGAGAAAGTGAATGTAGAGAAGGTCTGAACTGGTTAGCATTTTTTCTTTTTTTTTTTTTTGTGGTGCCGGGGATTGAACTCAGGGCCTTGTGCTTGCAAGGCAAGCACTCTAATCACTGAGCTAAATCCCCAGCCCCTATGGTTAGCATTTAAATATATTACTTACAGAAACTTTACAAAAACCCCATGTCCACGTGAACACATTGCTAGGATGTCTTTAAGGGTATTTGAAGGACGGGGAAATAAGGGAACTTGAGACTTAAATCTCACTAGCTTCATGGCAACATAGTAAATCTTTTCTGATTCAGCTATTTCATTGTTATTTACCAGTACCCTGCATTTATGTCCCATCCTTACCACTTAATACCCATGTGCTCTAAGCCAAGTTGATTAATCTTGCAAAACTTGTGTGGTGGAGGTGAAGTAGAGAATTCTCTATCCGCTCCTGGAGCTCTTAAGGTACTGCTGTGATGTAAGCAAAGTCCTCAGAAGCCGGTACATAGTTCCCTTGAGTATGGTGGGTTTCCCAAAGGAGGCATGAAGAGGAGAGGGAGGCATCTTTCATACACTCTCCAGTGATGCCATAGAGACAAAGAGTCAAGTGAGTACTTGCACTGACCTTGCATTGCCCTCAAGGTAATAATCAAACTTTGAACAAACCTTATGAGGCCCTTGCCTCTTCTTTACCCTCTTGTCCAAAGACATACTGCTTTCCCTCATCCATTCTTGCTGTTGACTCCCTAAGGAATTCTCCATCATGTGACCAACACTCTGGATCTTTTCCTATGCCGACTTCTGACTGGAAGACCCAGATGCCCACATTATTTCCCTTTGTTTAGCTGCCTTCTGTAGTCCCGCAGGATACTGCTTAGCTGACACTTTTTTCAGGAGGTTGTCACTGACATCCTCATTTAAATAAAGCATGACCCTCCACACTGTCATGTGTCTCCACAGTGCTCTGCCTTTCTCTCTACATGTAACGCACCACATTATAATTGCCTGTTCACTCCCTCTCTCCTCCAGTAGCGTGTGGGGTCTTGAAGTCTCATAGTACTTAGCATAGTGACTGACAAACACTAGTGTTCAATACCTATTTGCCAAAATTGCATACATGGAACTGGGAGAAAGAGCCAACTCTCAGTTCCTTGCTGGTACCCAGAAGAGGCAACATAAGGATGGAATCCTCTGGGATGAGTCTTCAGGCAGTGGGCTGCCTGGGGAGCAAAGCAAACTTTCTCCTATCGGATGACAGAGGGGTGAAAGGCTCTCTCCCTAAGGGCACCTTTCAAGGAGCATGGACACCATTTGTTGAAGATATTGACCCCAGACCTCCAAGGGCTTGCAGAGGTTGTTGAACTGAATGAAGAAAGCGTGTCCAGGTCAGGGATGCTTTCTTGATAACGTAGGTCTCCCCGACTGCCAGGATGACCAGCCGCATAAAAGAGCTGCAGGTGGCTGGGAGAGGTGTCATGTTCACTCAGTGACTAGCCCTGAGGCTACTCTGAACAGGAAGAAGGTCTCTCCTCACTGTGGGAGCACAGAAACAAAAGTGGAATAAAGAGACGGGTCACTAATCAGAAGACAATGGACAGAGGTCAACCTGCTTTCAATCTCCAAATATGTCTCTAAAGTTCAGGATGTAGCTCACCACTCAGCCTGTCCCTGGAAAAATGTCTAACCTGTGCTTGGGTGATGTCCCACTCTATTCTGCAATAGGCAAAAGCAGAGCAAAAAGCATCTTAGATTATGAGATTTTTTTTTCCTTAAGATTTAACAAGGACATTGAAATTGGAAACAAATGGCAAAAAGAACCACAAAAACTTATAAACACATGGAAATTAAATACCACCCTCCTGAACATTCGATGAGTCACAGATTAAATTAAAGAAGAAATTAGACAGTTTCTATAATTGAACAATAATGCCAATACAACATACCAAAATTTACAGGCACAACGAATGTGATCCTATGAGGGAAATTTATAGCGTTGAACTCCCATATCAGAAAAACAGAGTGAGCTCAAATAAACAACCTAATGTTGAACCTCAAGCTTCTAGAAAAAGAAAAGCAAATCAAACTCAAAGCTCATAAGAGGGAGAACATTTTAAAGATCAGAGCTGAAATTAATGCAATTGAGACTAAGAAAACAATACAAAGAATCAACGAATCAAAGAGTTTGTTCTTTGAAAGATTAAATAAAATTGACAAACCCTTAGCCAACCTTATCCAAAAAAAAAAGGAAGGAAAGACTCAGATCCATGCAAATAGGAATGAAAAGAGTGAAATCATAACAGATCCTGCAGAAATCCATAACATCATCAATTCCTACTTTGAGAACCTTTATTCTAATAAGATCGAAAACACAGAAGAAAGAACAGATTCCTAGGTACATGTGAATTGCCAAAGTTGGATCAAGAAGATGTAAAAACTTTAAATAACCTAATATCAGCCACTGAAATTGAAGAGGTAATTAAAAACCCACCAACAAAGAAAAGCCCAGGTCCTGACAGATCCACTGCTGAATTCTACAAGGACTGTAGAGAAGATCTAATGCCACTACATCTCAAACTCTTTAATGAAATTGAAAGGGAAGCAGTACTCCCAAATTCATTCCTGGAAGCAAGCATTACCCTGATACCAAAACCAGCGACGGATCCAAAGAAAAAACAGAACCACAAGCCAATCTCATTAATGAATTTGGATGCAAAAATCTTCAATAAGATACTGGCAAATAGAATACAGCAAATCATCAAGAAGATTATACACTCTGACCAACTAAGATTCATCCCAGGGAGGCAGGGATGGTTCGGCATATGTGAATCAATGAAGTGATACCCTATATTAACAGAGCCAAGGACAAAAAAAACTATATGACCATCTCAATAGATGGAGAAAAAGCATTTGACAAAATCCAACACTCACTCATGATAAAAAAAAAAAACCCTGCAAAATTTGGAATAGATGGTCTTTATCTCAATCTGATAAAAGCCATTCATGACAAACCGATAGTCAACATCATACTAAATGGACAAAAACTGAAAGCTTTCACTCTAAAATCTGGAACAAGACAAGGATGTCCACTCTCACCACTCTTATTCAATATAGCTCTGGAAACATTAGCCAGAGCAATTAGACAAGAGAAAGAAATAAAAGGAACAAGGATAGGAAAGGAAGATGTTAAATTATCCTTATTTGCAGATGACATGAAATACTACATAGAAGACCCGAAAACTCCACCAAAAGACTTCTAGATTTAATAGCCAAATTCAGCAGCATAGCTGGATACAAAACCAACACTCAAAAATCAATAGCATTCCTGAATACAAATAACAGATTCACTGAGATAAAAATTAGAGAAACAACACCATTCACAATAGCATCCAAAAAAAAACGATGTAACTAGGAATCAATCTAACAAAGTAAAAGATCTCTATATTGAAAACTATAGTACTCTGGAAAAGGAGATCCAAGAAGATATCAGAAAATGGAAAGTTATCCTTTGCTCTTAGGTAGGAAGAATGAATATAGTGAAAATGACCATACTCCCAAAATTGTTATACAGATTTAATGCAATCCCAATTAAAATACCAATAGCATCCCTCACAGAATTAGAGAAAACAATCCTAAAATTCATTTGATACTGGAAGAAACCTGGAATAGCAAAAGCAGTTCTGGGCAACAAAGGCAAGGCAGCAGGCATCACAATCCCTGACTTGCAATTGTATTACAAAGCTACTGTAATAAAAACAGCATGGTACTAGCAAAAACCAGACTCGAGGATCAGTGTAACAGATAAGAAGATGCAAAAACATGTCCAAACACTCTCAACCACCTTATCTTTGACAAAGGCACCAAATACCTTCACTGGAAGAAAGACAGCTTCTTTAACAAATGGTACTGGAAAAACTAGCTTTCCACATGCCCAAGATTAAAACTAGACCCATATCTTTCCCCATGCACTAAGCTAAAATCAAAATGAATCAAAGATCTAAATATTAAAACATAAACCCTAAATCTTCTGGAAGATAGAATAGGTAGAACTCTTGAAGACATTGTGTAGGCAAAGACTTTATGAACAAAACCCCAATTGCCCAGGAAATACCACAAAGAATCCACAACTGGGATCTCATCTTATTAAAAAGCTTTTGCACAGCAAAAGAAACCACCAACTGGGCAAAGAGACAACACACAGAGTAGGAAAATTTTTTGCCAGCTGTTCCTCTGACAAAGGACTAATATCTAGAGTATATAAAGAACTCAAAAAAAATCAGACTCCCCAAATGTAAAGACCCAATCCAAAAATGGGCAGCAGAAATGAATAGACACTTCTCAGATGAAGAAGTAGAAACAGCAGATAGACATGAAAAAATGTTCTGACATCACTGGTCATTCAAGAGGTGCAAAATAAAACAATCCTGAGATTCCATATCACTGCAGAAAGAATGGCTACAATCAAGAAATCAGCCAATAACAAATACTGTTGGGGCTGTGGGAAAAAAGGAACCCTTCTCCACTGTTGGTGGGAATGTAGATTGGTGCAACCACTGTGGAAATCAGTGTGGAGATTTCTCAAAAAGCTAAGACTAGAGGTTCCATTTGACCCAGCTATTCCCCTTCTAGGTATCTTCCCAAAAGAATTAAAGGCATCGTACCGCAGCGATATATGCACACCCATGTTTGTAGCAGCACAATTTGTAATAGCTCAATCTTGGAAACAGTACAAATGCCCATCAACCAAGGAATGGATAAAGATGTGGTTTTTTTATACTCTGCCATGAAGAACGATAAGCTTAAGACATTTCAAAGCAAATGGATGCATCTTGAGACCATACTCTTAAGTGAAATAAATCAGATACACATGTTTAAATATCACATCATTTCTCTGGTTTGAGAAACTGAAAGTGTAAATAAGGACTATAAAGCATTAGATTGGAAAATGGAAGAAACTGGTCAAATGGGAAGGGGCACAAGGTGGAGAAGGGGAAAAGGAACAGAGGGACAAGGAAAAAAAAGAAGGGATAAAATGGAAACAAAGTTTTTGTAAATAAAGAGAGGAGGAGGAGGTGAAGGGAGGGGAGGGGAATGGGAAAAAAAGAACCAGCAAGATATATCATGTACAGGTTCAAATTCCCTAAAAGATTAATGTTATCATTATGTATATCTAAAATGTACCACTAAAATAAAATTTTTAAAAAGATGTAATGGGGAGACCATTCATAATTGTCTACTATGGTATGAAATTCTACCATTACATATGCATCCTTCTGGCTCATATATTCTCCGCTATTAGAATACAAAATATTCAAATAGCATGTGCTTTGAATTGTATCAGTCATTTGCACTTTATATCAGTTGATACAATACACTCCTAACCTCAGGATTTGTACCTTGGTCAGAGAAACTGGGAGTACTCTGAAGAGAATTTGAAATCCCGAAACTCAGGTCACCACTTTCTCAGTCTTTCCAAATGTTTTTACTACTTTCTCCAACAATACCTGTGTTAAATATTACCAATACAGTGCTCCTCTCCATCATGGATGCTTCTTTATTTTTAGTTCTCTGCACTTGCTACTTATACTCCTCATTATTCCTCCTTTTTCACTCAGTTTCTTGTTGTTCTTCCTACTGCATCAACCCCAAACCTGCAGGATAATCCGTGTATACGTTCATGGGAACTCTTTTTTTTTTTTTTTGGTGGTGCCAGGGATTGAACTCCGGCCCTTGTGCTTGCAAGGCAAGCACTCTAATCACTGAGCTAAATCCCCAGCCCCTCATGGGAACTCTTGAACATGAGGCAGCTGGAATATGATAATCCAGGCCTGGCTTCAACTCTCCCTTCTTACTCTGCGTGTCCTTGAATATGTCACTAGCCTTATTTTCCTCCTGGGGAGAATGAAGAATAAATTATACCAACCCAGCAGGCAGCTTTGAAAATTAAGTGCAGTGCCACCAATTGGTTTGGGACCCACGGAATCCTCTCTGCTTTCTCCTCTGTCCCCAGCTAGGCCTCAAACCACACAGCGAGTCCATGACCATGGCTCTGGTGTACAGACTTGAAGTGGTTTGCTCTTCTCAAAGGCCAATCTTTCTTTTTTCTCCCCTTCCCCATAAGTGTTCTCAGTTAAATTACAATAAGGCTGCACATTGACAGCCTGATTTTGAAAACACAAATGTTTTTCACCAAGGTTAAATGGAGGCCCTGCAATCTGAGAACCGTGCTTCTCCAAAAGCATGGTGTTCAGTTCAGATGCATCAGAATCTCGAGATCTGTACACAGACCCAGACTGGGATCCTGTCTTGGGCCCTGGTACACGGCTCTCCACGAACATGACCTGGAGTCTGAATGCTTGCCCAGCCCCTCCAGGTGATTCTGATATCCTCTGAAGCTTGAGGTCTGCTGCCCTGCAGGTTAAGCTTAGATCTAACCTGGCTATCACAACACAGGACAGGAAAAGCACTCAGCAGCTGTACTGACCATTCCTAGCAATAAAATGACCTTTCTCACAGGCCCTCAAGATTCAAGGAAATGACTCGTCAGTCCTCCATAGCAGGTCACCAGTCAGGGCAGAAGAACCTGAGTGAGACACTGCCAGATCCACTCTCCCTCTACCTGCCCTCACTCCTTCCCTCCAAAGAGTTCCCACTACTAAAAGCAAACCCACAGGAGTCTGCCAGACACCTATGAGTCATATCACACTGTTTCTCTGGTATGAGAAACCATTAAGTATAAATAAGACCAAAATGTATAATAGATATTGTGAAAAGGGAAGGAAATATTCAAATAGGAAGGAGAACTAGGGAGAGGGGAAAGGGAAAGGAAGGGAAGGAAAAGGAAAAGAAAAGAAAAAGAGAAAAATATGGAAAAATGTAAATAAAGCTGTCATAAATAAGAAGGGGAAGGGGAGTTGAAGGGAGGGGTGGGGAAGGGGCAAGCACAAAGATATAGCATGTACAGGTACAAATTAACTATGATGAATATGATTGTTATGTATGTCTAAAATGTACCAATAAATCTTCTTGTTTAAAATAAATAAATAAATAAATCCAAAAAACTGAAAAGAAAAAAATAAGAGTCTGAAAACCAATTAATAAAATAAATATGTGTGTGTAAGGAAAGCAGAGACAGAGATCTCTCTTTTCCTTTCTGTGTTCATTACATTTTTCTCTTATTCTCAAATTCATCATACCAGTTAGATGCCTGATATGTTCTCTTTAAATTCCTGAAAAATGCAACTTCAGGTGAGTGTAATCATAATTAAATTCCATTACAAGGGAGGAATTTAGATGACTAATAGCATTATTTTTTAATACTGAGATTTGATCTATATGTCCATTTAGGTATCTTATGTGCTTCCTTTATAGTTGGGAACTATTCTATCAAGTTTCATGCTCCCACCTGCTAAAAGATTTTTGGACCAAGGTAACCACTTAAAACATTATCTGACAGAGAAATGAATTTAACGATGCCTCGAGTGGAGTATAGTTGAAAGAGCAGGGGTCTAAATGTCGACAGATTTGAGGTTCCAGCCCAAAATAGGAGCTGGGGGACCCTGGGTAAGCTACTCATCCTCCTGGGTCTCTGTTTCCCCATTGGGAAAATAAGAATCTGAGTGCCTCCAAAATTACGGAATGACATTGTTTGACATGCTGTTGCTCACTCATGGGAAAGGCTATGGTATAGCCCACCTTGGAGAGTCTGAAATATTGAGGAGGGAATCACTCAATGTAACTTCTCTCAACACAATCTTTCCCAAGTCCGTTTCATTTTCTGATTTACCGCATTGTACCAGGCAGTATTCCAGGAGCTGGAACAGCAGGAAAAAACAAACAACAATCTCTTCCCACAGGAAGCTTGTGTCTTAGTCGAAGAGATACACCACAGCAAAATAAATTATTAAAATGTATAAAGGTGATAGAATACAATGAATCATAGAAAAGTATTGGGCTAGAAGGGAAGAAGACATAGCCGATATTCTCTAGGAATAATTCTTATTAGTATCTTTGGACCTGACTTTCCTCAAAAATATATCCCAGAAAACCCTACCCTGGACTGTGCCTAAAGGCCTGTCTGTCTAATCCTAAAATCATTCCTTTCCTCTGAATGAGCACACTGGGAATCTTGCAGTCATGGGGAGAAGTAGAATTTGTCTTTAGTGCCCTGGCTGGTTATGTGTTCAAATTACTCTCAGAGTATCATGAACTAGCATAATTCAGTCTACTCACCCTCTGCCTGGTTCTAAGCCAGGTGCTACATGGAGATGCACTAAGGTGTGAACCATCACCCTTGTCCTGAGCAGCTGAGAGTCTTGCAAGATAAAATGCTTGAGAAGACAATTCTAGGTTGATGTATACAGTACATGGGGAATGCAACAAACATAGTAGACAGAGAATCTGAGGTCTGTCATCTAGTCCATGCTCTGTCTTTGGTCAATAGCCTTATACTGTCACTACCAAACTAGACCTTGATTGTGTTATACTTAAAATGCAGATATTGGACTAGATGATATCCAACATTGCTTGTACCGGAGAAACATTATACTATATACCTGTATTTGTATGAGAGAGATCTATTCATTCACTTAACAAACATCTCACAAGTTCCCAGTGGTACCTGACTCTGGAGCCAAGATAAATAATCCAAGAACCTTCTCTGGAAATTAAAAAAAAAAAAAAAACTCTCATTTAGTAATGCTTTTGGCTAACATTTATTGAGCATTTACTATGCATCAAAAACTATTCTGAATGCAATTTCATATATAATTCATAGCCCTTTGAGGTAAATACTATTATTAGCTGTACTATGAGAGGCTGAATTCTAGGATAATTCCCAGTGATTCTCCTGTGTTCAGGGCCAGTCTGCTGACTGTGAGTGGGACTGTGAATCTGATAAGATGTCACCACTGTGATGATGTCATTTGGCAAAAGAGATTTTGTGGACTCAATCGAAGTCCCTAATCAGTTGATTTTAAGGGGAGATTATCTTGGGTGAGACTGAGCTCTCATCAAGGCCAATAATCAAATACTAAGTACAACAAGAGCTAGGGGTTGAAACAACATAACCATCAAATTTATCGGAGAAATAATCAGTGATATCGTCTGCAGAAAGCCCACTGTTAAATATTTGGGAATCTTGCAAACTGGTTGTTAAAACTCCTGGCAGCTTAAAATTCGCCGTGGGGAGAGTATTGACCTCGTGGAAATTGTCAAATGCTACAAATCAGGCTCTCGTTTTTTCAGCGGGAGAGCTGGTTGACCAGCACACCAATGGGATGAGTGATTGGTCAGATGGAGTATAAAAGGAGACTGAATATAGATATAGTGTTTGGAGAAAAAGAAGGACTATTGTTTGATGGGGTCGGTGCAGAGTTGCATCTTAAAAACTAGGAGCCTGGAGCTGGTTCATGGAATATGAGAGGACGGGAAGGCGTCTCAAATGGGGGCAGCACATTTGTAGGGTGGCACAGAGGTGGGGAGGAATGCCACACACATGAGCGCCTGAGCAGAAGGGCATGCTGGGCGCATCATTCTCCATCATGAAAGGCTGGCACCGCACCATGTCACAAGAGCAGACTGAGCTCTGCGTGGGAGGGATTTGGATGGGCCCCAGCAACATACCAGATGGGCCAGAGGTGTGGGACATTCACAACCGCCCATCATGGGAGCCCAGAGGCCCAGGACACAGTATACTGGAATGGGAAGGTGGCTGTCCAGATCCCATCAAAAAAGAAGAGGGCTAATACGAACTCAGCTGGAAACCAAACATCAGCCGGTACTGGGCCGGGTACAGCTACTTAACGTAACAGATGTTTGAACTGCACAGTGGAGGCAGGAGTTTGGTTTAGTTTTAGTTTTGTGTCCACTAGTGGAAAAAAATGCAAATTTATCAAGATCAGGTTGCATACTGTTCCTCAGAGCCCTGCTATTCAGTGACAAAACGGCTGACTGAAAGGCGCACATGTCAGCTTTCTACCTAGATGTGCTGTATACAGGGTGCCTAAACCATCCTGTGGTGTGTTTTTAATATTCTCTGTATCTCTTCAGTCCCCTTGGCCTAACCGCTATGATGAGCTTCATATAGGTGAGACTGACAGTCCCTCATCCCAGACCTTTGCCACTCGCCCTACTCTCAGCCTTCTCTGTGACCACTGCCTACCCGACTCAGGGTGCAAAGAGCTAACATCCCCTGGGGCCCAACTGACCAAGTGCAGACAGAAGCTTGGCTCCCTGTAGACCATCTCGAGATTTCTTCACAGGGCTTCTCAGAATGTTTGGTGGGATCAAGAAATCAATCATCTATGTTGGTTGCCAGCTCATACCTTCCATGCCCTATTCCACTAGTGACTCGATCCTGGTCCCCATCACCCTACTACTACACCAAATCTTACAGTGTTCTGCTCTCTGGGGAACCTGTAATGAGACCTGTGCTAACTGGAGATGTTGTGGTTTTGTAGACAGAAAGAAGGCAGGGATCTGAATGATCCGCCTACCTCCCAGGAGCAGAGCTCACTGAAATGCGAGTCTTACACAACTTTCCAAGTGAAAAGCCACATGTAGCAGGTGGTTTCTGACACTCAGATTTTCCAATACCCCTAACCCAGCCCCAGTTGATGTTTGGATAACATGTAGTGCACTTGCTAAAGTTTGGAAAGATAAACTTTCAAAACTCTGTTGATTTGATCGAGCTGGATGTGCCTATAGTAAGGATAAGAAGTACCTTATTTTCACTACATTGGTAACCACATATTCAGAGCTGAGGCGCTAATGCCCTCGGAAAGAGGTAGTTACTTTATCAGTGATCAGCGCTGGAACTCTCTGACATCATGAGCCTAAGTTTGTCTACGAATTACCTATTTATTTGGGGTTGCTTTCTGAAGGTAAACTGTCTTCCTTACTACTTCAAACGCACACATGTTTGCATTTTAATAACTGTCTTGCAGGGTGTTTTTTATGTTTTCCTCCCTATTCTATGTGCTTTATGTGAATGATCATTTCTAGTATTCACAAATATTAAAGTGAGCATAGTACTATTATTCTTACCCATTTCTCATGTAAGAAATCCGAGTCCTTGAGATAGTAGTAGTTTGGTAACCTACAGAGAGAGCTGGGACTTAGACCCAGGAGTGGATGACTCCAAAATCTGCACCCTTAATCCAGCTGACACATTGCCTCACACCCTGCTGCCCTGTCCTGTTCAGATAGGAAAGTGAAAGACCAGGCGTGTTCTTGGTGAATTGGGAATGTGGTAAAACACCAGTGAACAGAGTTGGGTAGACACAGCCCCTCATGAACAATTGCAAGCGAGGAAGAAAGTCAAAGAGGCTCACTGTCTGATACCCAGATGTTCAATGAACTTTCTTCTTCTGAGTTCGTGTGAACTGGTTGGACTTCATTTTGTTTATTGACTGACTGGTCTGAGGCCATATCAATACTGGTGAATTCAGTCTGAAAACACACTAACTTGATGTGGTAAATGTTCATAGCCATCCCTGTGGCCTTTTAACCAACTATTTGTCCTGATCGTGATGCAAGTGCTGACGAATTACTATGTGTAACTTATCTCAGTCTACTGTCTGAACCACTACAAAACTACTAGTCAGTGACACGAGCTACACAGAACGGAGGAAAAGAGTCCATCAGTCACAATCTTGTGCCTAAATAGCATTCATCTCCACTAGCTTTCTTTGGGAAATTACTTTTTTTCCTCTTTGAACTTCAACTATACTCCAACCATGTAGGATTATGTGCACATGGAAAGGTCAGAGGTCACACTTGAAATCTACATAGAAAAATCGATCTCTCTCCTATTTGTAAAAGTAGGAGGACTAAGAGTCTCATAGTCTCCTTTTATTAATCTGCCCAAATTGCTGAAACTGAAGAACCTGCTGTTTTTTTCTCAATTCTGAGAACCAGTGCCATTTGAGCACGGGTCTGGCACTGGTCCTGACACATCGTGGCTCTGATGGAGTAAGGGGTCTCTGGCTGAAACCCTGTTTGCCAAGACAGTACAGACAAGGAAGGGATCCTGGAGACTCAGCTACAAAATTCCTGGCTTAATAGCGTGACGCTGAGCAAACCACTCACTTCTCTGAGCATCAGGTCTCCTAGTCTTCTCTTCTATACAGCAACACAGGGTCATTCAGGGGATGGAATGAGGTCATGTATGAAAATCCTGCAAGGGAAACGTGTGTGATATCCTCCCACAGCCAGCAGAAGACAACACACGGAGGTAAGGGGCTGAACAGTGGCTCCCAAAGGCATCCATGTCCTAATACCTATGACCCACGAGTGCTACTGAATGACAAAAGGAATTCTGATTAAATTAAGAATTCTGAGATGGAGCGATTGTACTGGATTACCCAGATGGGCCCCAAATATGATTATAAGCATCCTTGTAAGAGTGAGCAGAGGAGTATTTAACTAAAGATGTAGGAGGCGTGACATCAGAAGCAAGGGGCCGGAGTGATGAGATGGGCCAAGGAAAGCTGTGGCCTCCAGAAGGGAGGAGATAAGGAATAAATACTCAATCCAGCCTTGAGGAGGCACCTTCACAGTTGATGACCCAATTTTAGCCCTATGAGACTCCGTCTAGACTTCTGTCTGCCAGAACTGTAAGAGAACAAACCTGTGTTAAGTTATTAAGTTTGTGGCTGTTTGTTTTGGCAGCAAGAGGAAACTAATAAAGAGCGTTCGTGATCTGGCTTCTTGTACCTACAGTCACTTTCTAATCTGCCTAGTAAAATGAGACACTCCGCTTTCACGTCCATCCTGTGGACGGTGCGGCTTTCATATCGTGCTTCGAAACAAACCTTCTTTTTGAATATCATGTGGTTTTTCCAGGGAACATCAGTATTTTACCTAACGCTAACAGTGCTTGCATGAATCCAGTCCAGATTATCTCAGTAGAAAAGAATTCAAAACTCCAGTGTTACGGTTTAGATCTAATGTGCCCCTCAAAAGTCTCGTGCACTCAGAAGGTGGGTTCTGGAAGGTGATTGGATTATTGGGGCACCATACTCATGGGTGGAGGAATCTATTGATGAGTTCACATGCTGTTAGGAGGTGGGGCCTGGTTGGAGGTTGGGTCACTGGAGGTGTGACCTGGAAGGAGGTATTCTTGTCCCCATCTTCTTCTTTCTCTCTGCACTTCCAGGCCACCACTCAGTGAACAGATCTCCTCTGCCATGCCTTCCACCATGCTCCTTTTGCTACGGAGCCAGCTGACTGTGGGCTAAATCATGAGCCAAAATGAATCTCTCCTCATTTAAGTAGTGGGTATTTTGTTCCCGCAGCAGGAAAGCTGACTAATGCAACTAGTAAAAAGTGAAGACTGTTGAGATAAACTCTGAAACGACGCTTGCGATTCAGGTGGCTGGGCCAAACAACAAGCCAGTTAAGCATCCGTCACCCAGTGTGCTTGAGCAGTTAATGACATGGCAGGGTGTGGCAGGTCAACCAAAGAGGTACAACTTTTGTTGAAAAGGACCCAATGTGAACATGTCTTAAATTAACAATAAAAATAAAGTGTAGTGGGAAAAGTCTTGTGCCTAACTGATTGGGTGGCTTTAGGCAAGTCATAACATTTCTGGGCTTTAGTTTCCTTTTCTCTTAACTGTAGGTGTTACACTATCGGCCATGTTTGTACTTTTGAAGTACTTGCTAAGTGAATACTCACAAAAATGCTGTAAGAGGTGTTACTTTCATTTCGCAAGTGAGGAGCTGCACCCTAAGTTCACCACGCCTGCCAAAGTTGCACCAGTCTGGCTGCAGCATCCCTATTTCTCCCACTGCATCCCAGACCACAGCCATTCTCAATCGCCAAGACACCTTTCGCCTTTAGCCGTCTGTAGCTCTCCCTCGCAACTGCCCAAGCTGTTTATTCTTTCTGTCTAGAATGTACTTCCTTAACCTTTGCTTGTTGAAAAACATCACTTAGGACCCAGTGGAAACACCATCCTCCCAACTGAAATTAATTCCCCCTCCATGACAGATAATAAAGACTTGCTTGCATATTTTTCTAGTACTTATTTAAGTTTATTCAGTAGAGAAACTTTGTGTTTGACTTCTCAATCCTACTCTCAGATAAGAATTTGATTGTCTTTGTATGCTCCCAGTTCCAAGAATGGTATGGTAGCTGCCACACAGTGTATATTCATTATCCACTAAATTAAATGCATGCCCTTTGGGACTAAGGGTCAAAGGGTTAACTTCTACACCACCACATAATTCTTTCAGGAATTGAGAAAGAGTTACAAATTAGGTAGTCCAGTAGCAGATCTCCACATAGAGGCAGGACACACACATTCTCAATGTGAGACAAAACTAATTGCACCACACTATGAGTTTTGAAAAGAGGTACATGGATTTATCTCCACTACATACCCAAACTCAGGCATGCTCTCCTACCACCTGGATGTTCAAAACACCTCAATCCTAGAATCTAAAACTGTACCCACTGACAGGAACTAATGTAAATCCACTCTGAAGAAAACCACCTCCGTCCCAGGCATCACACGTACAAGGTTAAGTGCCAGAGAAGAAAACTTCATTTAAAATTATCAAGACAAAAAAAATCAAATCAGAATAGAAGTATGCACCACAGCAAAATCCTGCAAGAATAGCAGGTAGCAGGACAGAGGATGCAAATACATTTCAAGTCAATTATCATATGAGAACATAAAAAGTGAAATAAAAGGGCTTCCGTAAAAGAAAGTTGAAAACCAAAGAACAGATTGAAAAAAATGAACTAAGTAGAGCCTCCTGGAAGTAAAAGAAAAGCTGGAGTCGATTATATGGTTAAATATGAAAGGAAAAAATTTTCTTAACCATTATTTTTAAACACTGAATTGCCATCCACAGTTGACAAAACAGTTTTGTGCATGTGCATCAGGATACACGTACGAAAATATTCACAGCAGTGTTGCTCCACAGTAGCCTCAAATCAGAAACAAGCTGAGTGTCCACCAATAGAATGGACCACACTATCATGGTCTGTTTTTATAATGCACTGCTCTTCCGACAGAGAAATGGCAGGCTACAGTTACACGTGACTCTAGAGCAGAATCGTGGGAATATCAGTGTAAAGTGAAAAGTCTTAGCAGAACATAGGCAATGATACATACAGTGTATTATGTGTACATGTATAGTGTCTGTGCAGAATTCTTTTAAAGTAATTTGTGTCAGAACATGGCCTATAGTGACTAAACAGAGAAAATTCAGTGTTTGAAGTTGCATACACATGAAGAACTAAATTTCCCCAAAGGAGCTCTCTAGTGATTCCCTCCAGCACGGAGAATTTCTGTGCAGCCAACACCACAAGAAGGATGGTCTTTTCCTCCCCATGATGGCCTCAGCAACTGTGATGCTGGGCATTTAGCACACACAGATGTCCCCCAACTCCTGATGGGGCTTTGCCCCAAGTCCTTCACAAGCTGAAAATACAGGAAGCCAAAAATACACGGACTACATCAGATGCACCAAGCCCCATGGCTTAGCCACAGAGTGCACTGGGGTGCGGGCTCGTGATGCGCTGGCTGACTGTGGGCTGCAGCTCGCCCCTGTCTAGCGTCACGAGAGGATCATATTGCACATCACCAGCAAAATCGAAGTACGGTTCCTACTGGAAAATATATAGTTCTTGCACCATGATAAAGTTGAAAGTTCTTAAATCAAACCATTGCAACGTGGGGCCTTCTATATTCATTAAAAACTGGAAGGAAGGAGGGAGGGAAGAATGGGAGGCAGGGAGGGAAGAATGGGAGGCAGGGAGGGAGGTAGAAGGAAGGAATAAAGGAAGCTGGGTCTGAGCACACTCTGTATATCTGGAGACTTTTCATCTCTGTTCTGTGTTCTGTGGAATGGATGCTACTGAGACAGAGTCAAGGCCCTGAGCTTCCTAACTTCGGGCATGTGAATTATGTGCTGGAATCAGTCTCCTCTGGTCTTCAGGTGGTGAGGATCAAGTATAGCAATGCTCAGAAGGCGGCTGGTTGCCCATTAAAGCTTTATGCAAATTAGTTCTTCCACTGATGGTTTGGCCTCAAATCCTAGACCGCCCTGTAAATGAGTTTCTGGACCACTAGCCTCCAGTGGGCCTTAGGACTCAAAGGCCATCCCCCTCCTGCTGGCTGCTGCCTAGGAAAAAAAGCCTGAATGGCAAAGTCTTTTTCCTGCAGAGATAAGGACAGAGAAAGGGTGTTGACAATAAGCTTCACCTGGCCCCTGGGCAGCAGGAGCAAGTCCTGGGTTGCTGAATGGGTGCGAATGAAGGCTGTGAAGGGGTGAGGATTATCTGCTCACCTCAGGGGGCACAGCCGGGTCAGGAACTGCCGGGGTCGAGAAATTGAAAGGGCCCTGGGGCCTCGGGAATCCAACCTCATTCCTCACCTGGGGAGAAAGCCTCCGCCTGCGCCCTACTGACTCAGTCCCCCTCCGGCAGCCCTGTCCCAACTCTCAGGTCTAAGAGAGGGTTTAGGAATGTCGTCCAGCCTGTGCCTAGCTGAGCCTTCAGGCGGGTGGCCTCCAAAACACAGGGACAGAAGAACCATTGCATAGCTCAAGACTTACCACCCATATATTCTCTGCGGCTGCAGAGTAGTTGACGCATCTCCAAGGGGTCTGCCTGACACCAGCTCCTGGGCCGAGTCCCTGCTGAGGAGGCTAGTCCTGTCAAACCTCCCGCCCACTGTCTCCAACCCGGCCCACTCCAGCACAGCTGCTTTGCATCCAAAGGGCAAGAGTTGGGACTCAGCTGAGAGTGCTTTGGGGTCATTCACAGGACTCAGGCTGCAGGATTGGGTGGCAGCAGTAACAGTAGTATAGCCCAAGGACAAGGAATATGTGATGCAGGCCATTTGGAGGGGGAGGCAGCCCTGACCACGATGCATGGTCAAAGACACGAAAGTGGCAAGAATAACATAGTAGGTGCTGCATTTTCTCAGATGAGCTGGGGGGTTGTTTCTGTGCACAGTGTTCTTCCGCTCTTGCAACCACCCTAGAAATACATGCCGGTGTCATCCCATTCTGCCAAGACACCCAGAGATGGGCAAAGTGGAACTGGTGTGAACCACAGCGGAGAGCTGAGCTCAGAAACCCAGCGGGGGCTGACTCCAGATCCTGCCATCCCAACCTCTGCTCCTTGCCCATGGAGTACAGTCAGCTGCCCTGCAGTGGGCTCTGAGCTGAGGTTGCAGTCCCCTAGCCAGGCGGTGCCCCAGAGCCAGGCCACACCCACTCCTGCTGACAGGCGTCTGCGCTCTTGTGAGTGCTTGGCACTGGCTGGGAGCTGGGCACAGAAACACAAACAAGGCAGACACAGCCTCCCCTCCCGCGGCCCGTGACACGGCGGGGTCTCTGAAAGGCCCTAACTCGGCAAAGGTCCAGACATAGGAGGGGGGTCAGCACACCCCCTGCAGGAAGCTGTGTCTAATCTGAGAGGAAGAAAGGACTAGTAAATTATCTGCGCGTGTATGCGCACGCATGTGTGTGTGTGTGTGTGTGTGTGTGTGTGTATGGAGTAGGTGTAGGACAAGTAGTCTGTGCCAAAGCCAGATGCAGGGCGGAGTGAGACAGGCTGTAGGAACCAAAGGTCTGGGGACCGGGCGCACAGTGAAAGGGCAAGTGGGGAAATAGTAACGCTGTTACCAAAGTCGCCTTCTGGAACTTCTCACTAGTGTGGGGGACACATGGGAAAAGAGTCTTTTGCCCTCTGCGGTGGACAGTGGAAGAAATAAACCTGTTATTATGGATGTAAGAGTAGGGCTTCAAAGAAGTGTCCAGAGGAGGGTCCGGGGAGGCTGGCAGAGCCCCTGGCCGCTGTTAGAAACAAAAAAATGTAGACAGCCGCTCTAGGTAATGAAAGGTAGGAGATATTTTATGCAGGCTGGTGGTCACATTTACCCAGATTCACACAACTATTTGCCATCACTTCTCTTGAATAATGACTCATGTACTTTACCAAGTGTTTGTTTTCTCATTCTTTCGGCACTTCCTTTGTGGCAGGGATCGAGGTAAAAGGAAATAAAGAGAACAGACAGGGAGAGGGCGCAAGAAAATTACAGGTAAAGAACTCAATTTATGGTGTGCTTAGGCATAAAAGACAAGGAAATGCTAATAAATTTAAGTTGTACTAGAGCCTCTTGTTCACATATTTCAAGCCAAAACTACAACTTCTTTTTTGCCACTGACCCAGAGTTTGAAATTCTTTTCTTGACCCAAACTGTCTAAACATATGTTGTCTGATACAGTAACCACTAGCCACAGGTGGCTACAAGTGGCTGGTGGGTCTTGAAATGCAGCTAGCAAAACATGCTGAAAAATACTATTTGGGATCAACAGAGGGCTCAATAGAATAATGATTAAGTTAGTATCACCCATTTCTTTTTACCTCTCTTTTTTTTAACACTATTGAAATGTCATTCCTCCTGGACAGCTTCTGACATACAGGCTGGCAGAGGGCCTGGCTCAAGTCATCCCTCTGCCCTTTTGCGATAATGTACAGAAGGTCACTCGTAGCCAGCCCCTGTCCCTGATGTGATAGCATCGCGTGGGGCTCCCCACCTGAAAGGCGATCTCCAGCAAATCTCGGCAAGATCTGAGGACAAAGAGCAATTGTTGACAGAATGTTCTGATTCCTGCAGAAAGGTCAATCCCAAGCCTTCCTTTCTCCTCTCCTCGCCCTCCTGTGAACAGCCCTCCATTCTCCTCGCATAGCTCTCACTCAGAATGACCCCTCCTCTCTGAGCCTGCCCGGCCTCCTGCTGCTCCAGAATTCTCATCAGCACTTCTGGAGTAATGGAGGCACAAGGGGAGCTCCGTGTGATGTCCTCAGGAGAGAGCTGGCTGTCAATGACCTTGTAGTCACAACTACATTTTGCAAAGGGTGGTACAGAACACATACAGGAGTTTCCGACCAAGTGAATGGGCAGGCGGGGCACAGGGATGACCTGAACCAGGCTCTCTGCTAACCTGAATGTCAGAGGTAGACTGAGGCTGTAGTCTAGAACTGTGCTATCCGGAAGAATGAAGTGGCAACCACCAGTGTTTTCTAGTAGCCTCCCCAGGAAACTTCCTCCGAGGAGCTCACTAGCCCGGCTGAATCCCAGACACGTGCTGACATCTTCACAAAGGTTTTTGGTTCAAACCCATTTTCATGGTCTGTGTTTGTATTCATCAAAGGCGATCTTTCTGGACACGGGCCAGTCTGTGGCAGGATTTACCCAGCGTTCCCTGTATTTAAAGGCCTCTCCATGTTCCCAGTTTCTCAGACTCAAAAGTCTGTAATCCTCCCCCCGCTCTTTGTCTAATCAGTGATCAAATCCAGTGACTTCTGACACACAACAATGCCTGGAATTAGGACCTTTTCTTCTCATTCTCATTGCTCTACACCAAGCAGTCACTGCTTTGCAAGTAGAGCAACCACAAAGATTGCTGCAGCACTTCAGGCAGCTACTGATTTTGCATTTCTGTTTTCAGACCAGTCTGGCAAGAGCCATCTTTATCCACAGTTACTAACAAGTAAACAGAGATCTCGGGGTGGAAAGAACGTGTGGTGTGAAGTGGTAGAATTACAGCTTGAGTAAGCTTGCACTCTTCCTAGGCTGATTTCCCTATCTTGATGTAACGAGAGGAGAAAAAACCAAAATCATTTCTATACAAGGTAGGTTGGCTTAGCCATTGGTCAATGTCTGAATGAAGAGTAAAATATTTAATCCATAACATTGGTTGTTTCAAACATCTGACTCCTGGGGTATGTTTGACAATCGGCTGACATGTTAGAGTCCTGACTTGTTGGGATTTATTTTCCTTCGGTCTCCATTGTACTGCTAACCTTATTTTACAATCATTTTTCTCGTATAGCCCATTAAATGGTCTTATATATTCTGTTACATAAACATGCTACAAATATTTAATAGTATGCCTAATCTGCATATCGCCCTTCCAGCTTCAAAGTGATAGAAGATTTGGCTTCACTGATTCCCGTGGTAGTATCTTCTTCTAGAAGATGCACAGAACAGGTAAGAGAGTTTGAATAAGGTTTG
>PVJO010026674.1:0-20756 GCA_004026905.1 Hystrix cristata
AGCACACTATTCTACATACAATACTATGTTCAAACTTTTCTTTTTAAGTAAATATTTTTAGAAATAGAGGAGTAAAAGCAAGAACATGTATTTAACTTTCTATGCAATCTAGACTTCATAATCTTTTGCCTGTTTGATTTGGGAAAAACTAGTAACTTCATCTAAACTTCAACTTTTTATTTAAAAACATGGAAATGGAAGAACCCACTCTCAAGTAAGTTAAATGAGACTGTATATGTGTTCGTATGTAAAAACAAAAACAAAAACAAAAACAAAAACGCAATGGTTGAGCTCCTGTGTCTGACTTATTTCACTTAACGTTATATTCTTAAATTGCATCCATTTACCCACAAATGCCTCAAGTTAGTCTTTCTTTATGGCAGCATTAGCACTCCATTGTGCAAATATACCACATTTTCCTTATCCACGCCTCTGTTGATGGACATATATGCTGTTTCCATGCGATTCTTTCTTAGATCCTTACGTGAGCATCAATTAAACTTATTGCTGGATAAGATTTATATTTCACGTGAATCTGATCAATAAATTGGGCCTTTTAGGGATGTGTTTGCGTGTGTTAATGTATATTTGTTTGTGTATGTGTGTGTATCTATCTCACAAATAAACTTTGGTTGCAATGCACAGCTTCAGCAGTTTCTTTTCCCCAATGGTGTGTTGGTTTTGCCAGTTAGTTGCTCACTAAACGGTTGTATGAATTTCCCAAATGCCACCCCTTTCCATTTTCTCTCTGGTGTAAACCGTAGTAAGAAGGTAAAGAAGAAAGGATATAACTCGGGTTTTCAGGGCAGTCCATGGGCTTCCGTTCCCTAGTCCTGAATATTTCATGGGTTAATTTTCAACTAGAAAGTCTTCTTTACATCTTTTAAAAATCATAATTTTCCAACATAGTTCTCATTCCTAATACCTATTAGAAAGCGCATTTGTGCTTTTGTATAGAAAGAATTATCTGGATTTATAAAATAATTAATATATTTTATTTACTACTAAAGAGTTTTTAAATTCATAAGGAAAATGGTGCAAAGTGGGCTATTCACTTCTTTGGTATACTGTTAAGGAAATCTACCACTTCAATGCATCAGTTTATCTTTCAGCACAGATTTCTGCATCATACTTCTGTTGTAGTTTAATAATTGAATCTCAAGTACCATCGATACTTGTAGAAACATTAGCTCTAGATTCAGTTTTTTGGTACATTTTCAACTCTTAAACCTTCTAATGTCATCATTTTTCTTCTAGACTCTATAAGAATAGAGTCTAGAATAACTGGATATTTCATTTATTTTTAACACATTTATGAAAGGTCTGCCTTTGTCAGAAGCTGCCCCAAGTTCAAGCAACACAATACAGGGTCAGAGTGACTGCCAACTTTGGTATAAACACCACAGAGTTCCTCAGATTCACAAAGACATGTGGCAGCATTCCCAGCTTGGCAGAATTTTAATCCATATGAACTGATACTGAATGAGAAGCTCTGTACTACATGAATCTATTATAAAGCATAATATCATTCTCTCTAACACTTAGGACTTCTAAAAATCAGATTATGAGAGACCATACACACACTGTTCTTCCGTCTTGAGACTCAGGAGAACTAAGGTAGATAAGTGATATTATGGTTCTATAGCATCATTCCACAGGAAGCAAACTTCTACTGGCATCTGAAGGGCATGAGGGAGGGTGTCTTAGTGCAGGGCTGGTGATAGCAGCAATGGGGCCTGCAGTTATGGAAGAGTGCCTCGATTCCAGTAAGTTATTGATACACTAAGCAAGAGAGAAACACATTGTTGGATTCATTCACAATGGGCCAATAAGGCAGGAATTACTAGAAACACACTACTTAATATATAAAAGGTAAATAAGGCCTACAGTCAGGTGTCTATGCAGTTGAAAGTGTTCTCATAAATAGAAATTCTTGCCTGCTGCTATGTGTATGGGAGGTATGGTTGCTTCTTCAAATGTCCTATTTATGTGATTAGTAATCATAAATATGAAACTGTAAATCCTTGTGTTCATGCTTTGCAAAATGCTGTATTTCTCACAAGCCCAGCATATGCATACCGACCACTTGCTTATTTTAGATTGGATTGAATTAGATACAGAGAAATCACAGCACGATTTAGAGATAGGTGTTGGTCTTTTGGGAGTAGAAATGTGGCCAAATTCTGTTTCATTAACCATGTTATATATTGTTATATATTGGCTTAACATTATCAAAAATACACCAGGATTAATTATTACCAAGCCTTGTGTTAGTTATTTTGACAGTGGAGAGGAACATCCTAATTGTAATCATGAGAAAATATTTCAGACTCATTTTATTTTAAAAACACATTGTTTTTCCTCAAGAATATTCCGTACTCAAAATGTTTAATAATTACTGAATTGGCCCACGGTCACATTGAATAATTAAAGGCATGTAAGTTAAATAAAAAGATAAAATTTCTAATGATATCATAGATTGTAGAAGTCTAGACAAGATGCCTATAAAAGTGGACTTTTATATCAGAATCACTTGGAGGGCTGTTTCCATGCTGTTTCCCACTTCACATGCTACATAATGAATAAGAGTATCTTAAAATGGTGCATACTAAGCTACAATTTTAACCATTACCTCAAATAGTTCATGTGTGTGTGAAAGTTTGAAATATAGAGTACTGGAATGAAGAGAAAAAGCAATTGTCTTTTTGAAGTTATTTTCTTTATTTTATTGACTTAAACCCTCAGAATTTTTTATGAAGAAGTTACCAGATAAAAAAACTCTAAGACAATTTTCATTGAATTTTGTTCAATAATGCAAAAAACACTTACCAAAAGTTGAAATCTTTACATCTAAGAGCAGGTTGAGAAAACGTGAATTTTATTAAACTCAGAAAGTCTGAATGATTTTCACTGATTCAGTTATTTTCAGTGTACCCCATGTAATAATAATCTAACCCTGAACAAATAACAAGGAAAAGCAATGATACTAGAAAAGTGTTTAGAATGGATTGGCTTTCTGGCCAAGATTATAGATCTTTATTCACACTCTGTGAATCAAAATGGTGCTTCAAATTATTGTAAGGTAGGAAATTAAAATCACTTGGAAATTAAATCTAAAATATCTGATTTTATGAAGCATTGGCTTAATGCTCATAGTGAACAGAAATATTTGGATATCATGTAAAGATCTGAAATATTTAACTTACAAAGTAAAATGAAATGGTTCTACAAAATATAAATTCTAGTATCATTTGCATTGAACTCTCAGGGAATACTGGGAGATGACAGAAATATACAGAAGTATATCATACGTCTTCCTTGAATGCAGTAATGAATATCATATATGAAGAAAAATGTATCGCTTTGTAATTCAGTATTTATATGCCACGTATTTTCTTGTGTTTCCTATGGGATCATAGGAGATAAATATCAGTGAAAATTTGAAGGGAACTATTGTTGCAGTTCTACTCAGATATACTTTGGAAGAGGTAGGTTAACTGCTGCATTTTGTTCTACATTGTTAAGAAATTTAAAATATTATATTGGGATTTTGGTGCATTTATATGATATCGTAATTATGTTTTACGTTATATTATAACATGTAAAATCAATTAATTTTTATTGATTTTTAGGGTTCAGACTTGGACAGGTACTAACAATGCCTTGGCTCATAAGTGGTCATAGCACCAATTCCTCACCTATAGCCTGGTCATCCCCTAAAGTGGTATATAAATTTCTGATGCTGTATAAAGTTCCTTCTGCAGTTTAGATCCCTTATTTTATAAAATTCTCAGTGGACTCCATTGCACTACCCCCCTCACTATTAACACACCTCCCACCACTTACTGTATAGTAAGAGTATACATTTTTTATGGAGGGGTTGGTGGTTGAATTATTTAGTGCTTATTTTCATCTCAATGTGAAGAGCTTCATATCCTAGTTTTCACCTTTCTCAAGTCCACTTTATTTTTAAAATCCCAGCTAAACTACTCTGTTTTTCTTAGTATTTTTTTTTCCGAGTTGATTCAGTCTGGCCGAATGGTATCTTCTAACCTGAATTGCTTTCTCAATCTCTATTTTTACACAGTTAATGCCTAACATATTGGCTTTTGCTTAAATTTATTTTCATCTGACAATCCTGTGCTCATTTCTTTTTTAATCGTTTATGTTCTATCTTGCTTATCCAAAATGTAAAAAAAAAAAAAGAGAGAGTGTAATTTTCACGACAAACAAATAGGGATTTAATAAATGCTTGCTAACAAATATTAAATTAATGCTTGCTGTATTTACAGATATAAAACACAACATGTTCATTTATTCTCTTAAAATGTAACATACTTTGGCCGAGATCCTCTAAAGGATGTTAGACTTAGGCAGACTCCAAATTTTTCACATTTGTAAACAGGCCTTAATGAATTTTTGCTCATTGTTTATTTATAAGAGCATCTTCTAACTCAGGTTATTTAAAACTGAGCTAGTTAGGAGGAGTTCTGGTGAAAGATAATGTTTTACCCATCATATATGTCTCTAGGTCCGATTAGGTACCCATAAGCTGTTTTTCTAGGCAACCATCTGGCTAGTCTGCCTTCTGATTTGGTTTAAAATCTACAATGGTTGAATCAGCTAGGATTGAGATGAGAACTCTAACTAATCTGTCATGCTGAAAGTAGTTCTTGGCTACCAGTACAGTTATTAATGATCGATCTCATGAGGATGCCCTGAAAATAATTTCAAATAGGACCCCGAGTCATGAAGCAGAGGACCAGGGTCAAGTAAAGCTAGTAATTCTACAGGTATCAAGAGCAAACTTAGAGATACAGGTCTCAGAGAGCTCTAATGGATTTTCCTGAAAACTCCTCTACTGGTCGCCACCTTTTATTGGTGCCAGAGTTCCTGTCTCCAAAGCATCACGAAATATCCTTGGGGCCTTTGATATATCTCCAGGGAAAGAATATTTTCAGTAAGTAGCGAAGTGCCTTCCAGGTATCAGAGACATAAAAGAAATCTACTGATTCACGGAATGCCTCAGATCTTAAAGTATGTATCTTACTAACATTATTTATTTATTGAAAAATATACATTAAACACCTATGCATATCAATCACTTTGTGACGTGCTAGCTAAATAAAAAAGAATGCACCTTTCCTTCTCTTAAGAAACTTGTCGTTTGAAGTAGTGGCAGATAAATATTTAAAAGTTATGCAGCAGTTTTGTAAATGATGTGATGCACTCTAGCAGAGGGACCTAGGAGAACACGTGAACGAGGAGAATTGCCCAGTGAACACAGGGACTCACCCGAGCCACTCGCAGTACCTCTTACAATCTGAATGAAAAAAAAAATGCTAAGACACTTGCTCTTCTTTGATTTATTCCTGAGATCAGTTTTAATGTCCTAAATTTTAAGGTTTTCATGTAAGGAGAAAACCTAGAAAACAGAAGAGTAATTGAGAGGCCTGTTTTGGGTGTCCAGTTTCTAGGATGGTTTACAATGCGAAGGAGGATGTTTTTACATTTCGAGAAGCTTTTGTATCCTAGGAGGAGTTCCAGCATCAGATGTGGAAGAGGAACAAAGCAAAGTCCAAAGACGCAGGAGCTTGAGTCCTCTTTTTGTTTCAGAGTATCTTACTTTTATCTTTTATTATTGGAAGTCTCATGTAAAATTTCACTTAAAAGAAGTCTGTGTGTGTGATTAAAAAAATGAATAAATTCCAAGAGCTCTAATACACACCAAGTAAATTTTTTTTGCTAAAACATTTTCTACTTAGTATTTCCATGTATAAATTCCTTAGACTGACTTCAAGGTCTGTATGACATGGTTCATAGACTTTATTCCAAGCTCATGCTCTGTCAAAAATAAAAATCAATAAATTCAACCTCTCATAAAGAAAAAAAGAATTTGATCTGCAAATAACCCATGAAGAAGATGAAAAGGCAAACTGTAGACTGGGAAAATATTTGCGAACCAAATCCCCGACGACACCATAGTATCTCGAAAACATAAAGAAATCTGGAACCATAACTGGAAAAAAACAGTAAAATCCAATTAGAAAATGATTTGGCCTTTTACCAGAGGTAATCTGTAAGTAGCAAACGAACACATGAAAACGTGTTTGACACTATTTACTTTTGGAACCTGCAAGTTAAAACTGCAAGGAAAAATTTTGCTGAGGATGTAGGAAATTTGATCACTCATGGATTGGTACTGCAGTTTGTGCATAGCTACCACCTTTCTGGAAAATTTTTGGGCAATTTCCTGTATAAGTATGCATGTCATTGATATATCATTTAACAATTACACGTCTGCATACTTATTCCTGAGAGTCGAATTATATTTCCACAAAAACAACTATGCGTGAATGTTTATAGCTGATTTACTTCTCAAACAATAAGCTGAAACCAAGCAAGATGGTTTCTAGTAGGTAAGTAGTTCAAAAAACTTGCAATATGTCCACATCAAAGACTACCACTCAACAACAGAAATGAATTACTTATGCACAAACTAATATAATTCTCCAGGAAATAACACTAAGTATTTCGGTCCACAGAGGTTCCATACAATATTTTTTCAGTATGTAACATTGTTTAAAAGAGAAAATTTTAGAAATTTTAAACAAATTAGTTGCTGATAGTGGTCACTATCTTTGGGAAGGAGGGTTGAAGAGAAGAAATTATGATAATAACAGTAAGAGGAATAATTTTTGTGGTCATGGGTATGTCTATATTTTAATTGTGGCTATAGCATATGAACTTGCCTGCATGACAAAATCATTTAGAAATATGTCTCTCTTTCTCCCAATCTCTCTCCCTCCCTCTCTCTTTCTCTGTCACACACACGCGCGCGCGCACACACACACACACACACACACACACACTGTGCATGGGTACAAATAAATTGCAGAAAATCTGAATCAGAGGACAGATTTTCTCAATGTCAACCTCATGGTTATGGTACTACATTATATGTTTTGCTGGATGTTACCATGGTAAAGTAATATTTCTCTGTATTAAATCTTTCAACTTCATATTGGCCTACAGTTACATCAAAAAGACTTTAATATTTAATAATTATTGTGACTGATTTTCTTTCTGTTAAACTCTCATGAATCACAATTCATTTTAGATCATACATCAATATGATCTTTACTATGTTTTACTGCTATATATATATATATATATATACACACATATATATCTAGAGAGACGGATAGATAGGACACTTCTCTAGTGATAAATCACCTATTCACTGTCAACAATATTTAAAACTTGTCAGTTACTTGCAATTAACCGTCATTTAAATCTTGAACTTCTTTCCCCCTTGTATTCTGCACTACTTTTGTGTAAGTAATGAATTTTAGTTTCTACTGAAAATCACTATCATAAAATGTCTAGCATGGATAAATATTTGCTTCGACTGGAAATAGGAAACTCATGCTCCCCATTCCCGAATTACAGCAGATTCCTGAAATTCGTAGGGGTTACCTTCCTAGGGCCCTTGCCAATTGTGAAAAACTCCACATTTCAGACATCTTCAGAATATGCCTATATATGCCTATTTTTATAGTTTCAACCCTAAATATGCTATGTCTCCAGCAGCTGTGTAACTTAATTTAATAAGACACTGTATTAGTAAAGCTGTAGAAGGTGCAGGACGTTTTGGCAGCATCTTAGGGATCTTGGGCTGTAAGAAGAACAGCACCGAGAACACTGGAGACAGCTACACGCCCTACAACAACCTGTCATGATGCGGAGATGCTGGTGCATCTGCTGGAGATGGGATACAGGGCAGCAGCCAATCAGCAGCAAGGGGAACTGAATAATCCTCTCGGATTGGCTGCTTGAAAACTTTCTGCCCCCACAAAGAAACCAAAAAAGAAAAAAAACAAAAACAAAAACAAAAATAAAAAACAATTGAGGAGGATATTTGCAGTTTCCACAATATTGTAGGGGGTTCCGAGAACAATTATTGGTTAGGTTCTAAGGAAGAATCAGCGAAGGCCTGAGGCTGCAAACTCTGAGCCGCGACTTTCCAGGGGTATGCCATATACTTAAGTAGAACTTGGGACAGGTTTTGCCAAGTTGGAGAAAAGAAGTAATTCGTCGTTTGTACATTAGCGATGCAGCCTACTGTAGTGGAGATAATCCGCGTTTTGGCTGCCACCGAAATGATGTACAAGAGTCTCCTTCTCACCGTATGTCATTCATCATCCACACCAAATTCTAGAGCAAATACAGAGACCGTCCGAATGGATGGTCTTGGCGTTCCTCAAGGTCTCTTCCACTTGCCCTCGTGTATTTTTCATATCCGGTTATCTTTTGCCTGATCAAGTTATGGGACTGCATAGTCCCTCAGTAGTTAATTGTATCAGTTCGTCCAGTTGGAGTGCTATTATCCTATGACCAGCTTTAATTGAGTGATTGTAGCTAATGCATTTTGGTTTATGTACTGAAGAAGACAAAAACCAAAAACCAACAGTACAAAAAGATGGAGGACTGAAGAAACCATTCGAGAAATGAGCAACATGGTTGAGACCAAGGATGAAAAAAGGAATAAAAACTTGTCACTGGTTTAGGCAGATAAAATACACTGGTGAACTATAGTAAGAAACACATCAACACACTCAGAAGGTACAGAATCCAGGCATGCTTGGAAAAAGAGGAAGTGGTTTCAAACAAGATTTCAAGGTATAATATCAGTGAAGAGCTCCTTAAATATTTTCAGAATAAAACTGGCTATGAAACCACTGTTGAAAATAAGAAATAGAGTCACCAGTCTCCATGGTACCCCCCACCCGTGCTTCTTCACTCTTCCCCCTCCTTCCAAAAGGTAGGTACAAGGAGACTTCTAACATATGCGATAATTTTCAAGCTTTATATAAAGAGAAGCATGTGGTATTCATTCCTTTGTGTTTTTAGATCCGTATTTTACAATCAACATATTATGCATCTTTCATATAGAGAATTTTCATTACTGTATAGTATTCTAGTGTATAGGTATATTACAGATTATTCTTGCATTCTATTCTTTATGATCATTTGCACTGTTTTCTCTTTGAGCTATTACGTATAATTTAGCTATGACTAATCTTGTACAATTCCTTTGATACAATATGTATGCAGAACGGGTAGGCATATAACTAGGAGTGGAGTTGGTGGCACAAAATGAATCCGTATGTCAAACTTTAGTGCATACTGCAGAAAAGTTACCAAAGCAGTTGTTCCAGCTCACAATTTACATGTCCACCGACAGTGGAGAAAATTTCCTCCTGCCTCGCATTCTTGTCAAAACTTAGCATTGCCAGTCAGTGTGATTTTTAACTGTTTCAGAAAGGTGTCTGGTGAGATCTCACTGTAGTTTTTAGTTTGATTTCTTAGTGACTAATGAAATTGAATTTATTTCATGCGTTTACAGGCAACATGGATAAATTTTTCTGTGAACCGCTTCTTAGTATATTTTACCCATTTAAAAATAAACTTTCAAATTTTATGGTCATTTTGGATGTAGATAAAATTTAAGAAGACAATACCAACAGTACCCAGTGTTTTTATTAAAATTTTTTGTTAGAATGTTACATTTGTCAAAATTAAGGAAGCAACATTTATATGTTATTATTAAGTAGAGCCTATATTTTCCCAGTTATATTTAAATAAAAGCCCAAATTCTTTGACTTAGTATCTAATGTCCTTTTACTCATCCAGCATCCCTCCAGGATTCCGTGTTACCTCTAAATGTCATATCTCCTTTGGTTCCTCTTGACTACCCCTTAGGCCTTGAGAGAAGAATTTAAATTTGGTCCTGCAGTGACAGTTAATGGCTAGCAGTACTGAGGACTACAGAGGTCATATTTTTTTGTACTGAGGTCTTTTATATCAGTCAGGTCATTAAATTCAAATTAAAATTAGAGATATTTATTTTATTCAGATTTGTGAAGATTGGTAGGCTAGAAGGAAAAAAAAACTATGATATATTTTGAAACTATAAGTGATAATATTTTAATAAACAGTTTAACTGTAAACCACGCATATGATGAAACTAGAAAATGTAGTTGAGTAGAGGTCAAACCCCTGTAAGCGAAAGTCTGAAAACAGTGAAAAGGCAACTTCTGGAAATGGAGGAGTGGAAGAGTTGAGGGGGAAGAAGGATTAAAATCGAAAAGCACATTTCTGAATTTCTCAGTAGACATGTTCAATGTTATTTGATCCACAGTGGAGGCAAAGCCAAGTGAACAGATTTGAAAATATAAGTAGAATAAAATGTTTTAAAGTTGTATGTCAGATAATCACAAGTTTTGGACCTGAGAACAATCGTATTTCTTTTGATGAAATATTCCTGTTCAAATTTGTGCAGAGAGGGTATAAAATGCATATCTGTGCTTTAAAGACTTCTAATTGCTGTTGTTGAGATATGGTAGTTAAAAACAATAGAAGATATAAAAATATGTTCCTCTCCTTTCTCTGCAATCCTTCTCACTAAAGAATAGGAAAAAAAATGTAAAAGTGAAAAAGAAAGAAAAGAAACCAAACCAAACAAACAAAACTGGTATGCAAGATGGCAGAACAGGAGATTCATGACTTCACCGTCTTCCCCCGGAAGTATTAGTAAAAAGATGAATATTGACTAGCTGACAAGAGATAGAAATATCTAATGGGGCGGTGGCCCAGTATAATACCCACCCTGCCTCTCAGAGTAGCTGTAAATTTGATATGAAGGTGTATGAAGTGACTTTTCTAATAGAATTTCTTTGGTATAGATGTGTTTCATAGTGACTGGAAAAATATTGACAGCACTTATAAAGTGGTAATAAATCTTTATACATGGGATAGTTTGGGCTTTATTAAGTGCAAGTTTCAGTCATTAAAATTACTGAGTGATATTTTTCATAATTTCTTCTTCAGTTTGGATGGCTAGAAATTGTTACCCACTTGGTATCTCACGTTCATAGGAAACAGAGGAAGGGAGACAAATGAGGATTGGGATGAAGCGAGAGAGAAAGAGAAAGAGGAGAGAGAGAGAGAGAGAGAGAGAAGAAAGAAACTATCAAGGGTTATATCATGTGAATTTATTCACATTTCTTTGGAGAAAGAACAATTACTGTAACAATTCTAACTTTGTGTCTTTTTTTGGTAAAAGAAAGATAGTTATAAAAACATGATCATAAAGATTATAGGTGCAGGGCTGGGGATTTAGCTCAGTGATTAGAGTGCTTGCCTTGCAAGCACGAGGCCCTGAGTTCGATCCCCGGCACCACACACACACAAAAAAAAAATTTAAAAAAAAGATTATAGGTACAGGCAAGACATGATCCTGTAAATAATATAGTCTACTTTCATTTTTTAATGCAACTTACTATATTCCCATATGATGGAATTTGAAGAAACGATGTAACTCAATAGCAGATTAAAATATTACTTAATAAAGGAGATAGTAATAAAACCTGTGATTTCAAGTAAAAATTTGTGTCAAAGTTTTAGAATGAACAGATGCAGAGCGATTGTAAACACAATAATGACTCTCGCGCTACTAAGAATGACTGGAGGAGCTCTCTGCCAGCCCTCTCATCATTTAAAGCACAAGTAATTTCAAACAATTATCATCCAATTGCTCTTCTAGGTTAATTATTCATTAAGTTACTTTTATAATTAAAAAATAAAACATTTTTAAAGTCGGTTCAGTCTTTTTTTTCTTCTGTTGATTAAGTAAAAGCAAAGCAACTTTTTAAATTACGTATCTGTGACCATTCTGATAAACTCCAATAGGTGTGCACACTCATGCACACACATGTGTGGTGTGTGGTCGAATTAATAAATGGGAGAAAAAAGAAATCTCTCATACAGACAAATTCCAAATAGCTTATGTAAATGCCCTTCCTTCAAGGAGTGAGAATGTAATTCTCCACCCTGTAAGCGTGAGCTGCATATTGTGGCTTCATTCCAGAGTGTCATAAGGAAGGGACTGGGGGGATAGCAGCTCTATGGAGGCAGCTGGGACATAGACTACCTGAGCAGATGGTCAGCTAATGTCAATGATCATATGAATATTATGGGACCTTGTATGGTGGGATGATGGTAGTATTTTATTTCTGTGGATTTTCTTCAAACATATGACACACTTATTTTTTCTTTTTTTAGTAACACACTTTTTAATCCTTGAGAAAAGCATCATATGCATTGTAATAGAGGGGCATTCTACCAAACATAATAGGCTGAAAAGAATGGAAAAAAGCAACTAATGAGAAAAATCAAGGGTGTTTGGAAGCCATTGGAAAATGTGTTTCAGAGAGGAGCATTGTCAGTTATGTTCAGTGCAGCAGACAGGTGAAGGAAGAGGAAGACCGGGTCTTGGAGCTTTAAATTGGACAACTAGTGGACACTGTTCATTTTGAGAAGAAGACTATTGCAAAAACTGTAGAATCCATGGATTATCCATTTTAGTAGGTTTGAATAATTGTTGAAATGGTAGCTGAAAAGGAAATAAACATCAAAGAAGATAAAGAGAGGATTGCTGTTTTATTTATTTTTATGAAATATCGATGCATATTTTGTGCAAAATTTCTCTGAATCTTCAAATTCTTGTGGAAGAGATGGGGAGATTACAATATTCTCTTTTAATGAACAATTACTTTGGGATACGGAAACTGGTTATTTTATAGCAGAAACTCAAGAGTTGAATTCACTTCACACAGTAAGTGCAGTTATTTCTCCTTTATATCCAAGAAGTCTAGGTTACTTTGTCTCCTCCTTCCTCTAAATCCTAGTAATTTTTCCTACTTGTGGTACATATTTGTGTGTTACCCACGGAGGGTTTGTAGGTCTGTGGCTGATCACACCATCACACCCACGGGTCGGAAGCCTGATTTCCTGCAGAATTTGTTTTGCCTCTTTTTTGTCTTCAACCCCCAACTCTGGCAGTAGGTGTTAGAACTGTGTCATAAACTTATGTGCCTTGTATGCCAGGTAACTGCCATACTTTAATAGGTCAGTCATTTTCAATTTTTAAAAGCTAATTGTTTTACACGGTAGATATTTAATTCATGTTTAGTTTCAACTTCCTTTATTGAGTTTCCTAGTCTGCATCACAGATCATATATATTATTTCATCCACTTCAGGGAGTGTCTCAGGAAGAACTAACTCATTGTCAAGAGTTTCATTTTTCTTGTTCTGTGCTCTTTCACTTTACATTTTTTGAATTTATTTTAATAGATTTTATGTTTAGAATAATTTTAGGGTTATAGAAAAATTAAGAAGAAAATACTGAGAGTCCATCCATCTTACATTAGTATATTTGTTAGAAGTAAAAAAAACCCAGTATTTGTATATTGTCAGTTACAAAATACATGGTTTTATGGTTTGTTTCTAGATGTCCCTCCAAAACCTCATTCCGTCACAGGTGGGGCTTTTTCAGAGGTGGCTGGATCTAGAGTGTGTGATTACTAAATTAGTCCTCTGATTGGTTTGGCTTAGTTCAGTTGGGATTAAGGATGTGATACTAGGATTAAGGGCACTAGGATTAAGGGTGGGAGGGCTATGCACTCTGGGGTTGGTAACCTGGATAAAATATAAGGGGCAGAAAGAAGCTGCTAAGGCCACTTGGTTATCTTGCTGCCTTCTGCTTGTCTGCCACGCCACCCTGCTGTGGATCCAGCTGATTATGGACTGAAACCTCTACAAACTGAGCTAAATATACCTGTCCTCCTTTAACTTTGGGTGTCAGGTATGCTGTCTCAGTGATGAGAAAGGTAACTAAGACAGAATCATACAAGAAATTGGTACTGGAGAAACGGGGTCCTTGCTGTGATGTTGCCAGGCCATGTGGTTTAAGAGCCTTTGGGATTCATTTGGAAAGGTTTTGAAAGACCAGCCAGAGAGGCAGCCCTGCCTCCCTAAATTTACTATCAGGGATACTCTGGTCAGAGTGTGGAAAACCAGAGTAACTGATGGAAATGCTGCTGCTTTGGATGAGGCTTGGAAGGCCTCTGCTGAGAAAGTCTGCATTGGCTGCTGGATCCCAGGTGGTATATGTGAGCTTTGGCAGAGGTTGGTCTGCATTTTGCTTGTTTGGAGATATTGCCCAGATGGCAGAAAAATTTCAATGTAGTCTAGTGTTGGGACGGCAGCATAGTTACTGTTCAGGGCTTTTGGCCAGATCTGTGTTGGAAATCAAGAGTGGAGAGCCACCAGGGTGACTTGAAGCATTTGGCTGGAGGGAAGCTGTGGATTGCAAGGATGAAGAGAGGAGAATGTGTTTGTGGAGAAGGAATGGGACAACGGAAAAAGAAAAGAACAAACAAAATGAAGAAAAAGGACAATGGAAAAAGAGTGTATTTGGGATGCAGGGGATCCTTTGGGACATATCTTAATGTTGCTGTGCTCTGTGGTTAAAGTTAATGGAAACCAAAAGAGTGCTAAAATTTGAAGCCACATTTTTTAATGTGGATGCACTGGATTCGTATATTACACTTTGTAAACAAATTTTTTTTATTGCTTTAGAACAAGCAAGAGAAACAGAATGGAGTTGTTGTGTATTTGTATGTATAGTTGTAATTTTTGGACAACTGTTTATAATTAGTGTTGAGACTCCTTTGAATATTTGTTTTTGGTGTGGGAATGAGCACAATAAGAATTGTATTGGTTAATATAAATTTGAAAAGACCAAGATGTGTTAACTCTTTACAAATCTGCCACTGGAGACTATGCTTTAAAGAAATGTATCTGGTTATCAAGTTGAGCAGGGTGCACTGTGGTGGACTTATTGTGGTCAATTTAAGCAGGACGCCCAGCTGGACAGAATTTGTGTGGCTCTGGGTTTAGAGGATCCACCTGAAGATTATTGCTGACACAACATACAGGAGAACAAGAGCAGAAGATAGGTGGCAGCTGTTTCCCAGGAGAAGCTCTGTTGTGACTGGTTCTCCTGATGGGGACTCGGCTATCCTCTCTCGGGGGCTTGCTGTTGTTGGAGATGCCTGCTGTTCACTTTGGAGAGCTCTGGTCTTCATTTCTGCTGTAAGCATCATATCCTGGTTCCAGTATAGATTTCTTCAGTCAGTTATTTATTTATTTATTTATGCATGCTGGGGATCAAATTCAGGGCCTTGTGCTTGCAAGGCAAGCACTCTAACCACTGAGCTAAATCCCCAGCCCTCTTTGGGCTTTTAGTGCAGACACAATTGCACATGGGACATTGCCGTGGGCTCCTAGCTCTTGATTGGATCTTTTGGGTCTCCAATGTACAGGTAAATGTCGTTCCCTCTTCCTGCATTTGTCTTGTGGGTGAATGTTGTAATTTGTAAGTGTCCTGTATTAAATCTGTTCACTTACAAGCCGTTGACTCTAGAAAAGTAAAAGTAATTAAGAGACGCGGTTTACTCAGATTCCCTTAATTTTTACCTAAAAATTTGTTAGCTGCTCCTGATCTCCTTAACCCTAAATATTGGTGTGGCATGAATTTAGGTGCGTTGTGTGGTAGTCTTTTTCTTTTCTGTCTATATTCAGTTATTTGCTGAATCATTTCATCTACTCTTTATGCCTTGGAAACTTATCCTTAAGGTAATAATTTTTAAAGTCATATCTCAAACACAGCCATTTCTTCTGAATTTCTCCTTTATATATCTAGTTAAGGCCTCACTAATTCTATTTGGATGTCCAATTGTACTTCAAAGATTCATTTGTCTAAAATTGTATTTCAAATATCTCTTTCCCCCTCCAAGTCAGTCTTGCCTATAACTTTCTTCCCCTGGTAAGGGATACTCCATCCTCCATCTGCTCAGTCTCCAAATTTTGCAATCATCCTTAACACCTTTTATTTTCAATCTTATTTCCAAAAATGTATTATTAAGTCCTCTTGATGCCATCACCAAAATATATCTAGGATACTTTGATGTTTTGCCACCCTGATATTAAGCACCATTATCTTTTACCTAGATTAACGCACCCTCTAACTAGTATTTCAGCTTTTATTATTTTCTCCTATAAGCTATTCTCCACTAAGCCCTAGATGATCCTTTAAGGAGTTAAAATATGAACCTGGTAAATATAGCTATGCTGGTTATCCACTGTAAATCACTCAAATATCACTCATTGTGGAACTGTACATTTAGTAGAACAATGGTACAGCATATGGCTGTAATACTGTCCCGAGATATCAATGTCTTTATAAACTGATACACAATAATTGTATATATTCAAAGTGTACTGTGAGATATTGTGACACATGTACACAATGCACTATGATCAAATTGGAGTAATTAGCATATCGTCTCAAACTTTTATCATTTATTTGTGTTGAAAACATTCTAAATACTGTCTTCTAGCTATTTTGAAATACATAATAAATTATTAACTATACTCACCATGACTTGCTAAATAGAATGTTAGAGCTTAGTTCTCCCAACTCTATATTTGCACCTTTTAATCAATTCTTTCCTATGTCTCCTTTCTTCTACATACTCCAAAAAGTCTGGGAACTTTTTTTTTTTTTTTTTTTTTTGGGTGCTGAGGATTGAAGTCAGGGCCTTGGGCTTGCTAGGCAAGTGCTCTCTACCACTGAGCTAAATCCCCAACCAAAGTGTCTGGTAAATGTACTTTACTCTCTGCTTTCATGAGATCAGCTTTTTTAGCTTCCACAATTGAGCGAGGACATGTGGTATTTGTCACTCTGTGCCTAAGATTATTTCACTTAATGTAGGGTCTTCTAGGCTTAGCCATGTTGCTGCAATGACAGGATTTTATTCCCTGTGTTTTTGCTCTTGGTAACATATCATTTTGTTTTTAAATACATTTTCATTTTGCAACCATCCATCAATGAACATCTAGGTCAGTAATGGCAAACCTCGTAGAGACTGAGTGCCTAAACTGCAACCCCAAACCCACTTATTTATTGCAAAGGCTCCACACTGCAATTAAACCTGAAGACTGAGGTTTTAGTGTAGAACAAATGACCGTTATCCCATGCTCACCGGGCTGCTGCGGTGACTTGGCTCGCGGGCTGGCAGAGAGGGCTCGCTTGCCCGCCGCACATGCGTGCCACAGGATCGCCAGCAGTGATGCAGGTTCATTCTGTATCTTGATTCTTTTGAACAGCACTGCAGTGAACAACGGAGGACAGCTATCTCTTTGGTGTACTGATTTCTTTTCCTTTGGATATGTAACCATTGGTGGGATTTCTGGATTACATGGTAGTTCCATTTTTAGTTTTTTGAGGAACCTCCATATTGTTCTCCATCATTCAAGGTGGTAATTTACATTCCCGCTGACAGTCAAATAGGGGCCCGAGGAGCCAGCAGGAGCCCACTGTCACCCACTGTTCAGCACACTATCACACAATGGCGATCCAGTCCCTCAGAATGAAAGTCAAAGTTCTTTTTCCAGCCTGAGGAGGCTTTATGGCTAGCTCTTCATTCAGCCCCCATTCCTCTTCTTCTAGCTCATTGCATTGGAAACTGCATTTACATAAGGATGAAGTAGGAGTCTCGTTAAAATATGGAATCGATTCGGGAGGTCTGGGGAGGTCTTAGTTTCTGCATTTTTACCGAGGTAATGCTGATGGGTGATCCTGATCTGGAGTTATTCTTTCAGCCCGTCTCTCTTTGCTCATTTTGGGCTTTTTCATGCCTAAAAATGTTTGCAATTTCCATTTCTTTTATTTGGAGTGCTCTTTCTCAGAGATCCAGAAGACTTACTCTTTCACCCTCTTCCGATCTTGTGTTTTTTCTTTTTTCAATGAAATTTTCCCTATCCGTCTTTTACAAATTGCAATCATCCTCCTCTCTGCTGGAATTATTTTCTTTCTCTATCTCTCTCTGTCTCTGTAACATTTGCTCATCTTACATACTGTACAGGTCCAACATTTTTACCTGTAACCACAAGTAGAATGTGTGTTCAAGATTTATTTTCTTTCTTTTTTCAATACTTCATTCCTTGAACCTAGTTACAGGCAGGCAATAGTACTAAAATTAATATTTTAACATGGCTGCCTTTCTCTAATCCTTTTCATTTGAAATTTGATGAGACTAAGTGAAGCGATTTACATTCTGCAGCCAGTTTCCTGCTGGCATGTTTTCTCCATTTATTTAACTAATGCCCCAATCGTGTTTGTCTGCTACCTGTCATGAGTACCTGTGAGATTTACACAGTGGATTTAAATGAATCACTGAACTCTGTGTAAATACATCTTAGAGGATTTCAGTGTAGATATTCTTAGACCAATAGATACATTGTTTCTGATTAATTGGAATCCTAATAATACCTTTCAGAAGAGTAGCAGCCGATGTTTACAAATGGCATCTCGGAATTCATGTACTATTGTAGGCAGTCTCTTTTAGTTTGTTCTTCCCATATACTTTTTAAAAAATTTTGAAATAAGAAAAATATCTTCACATAATATGTATTTATTGCTTATATATATTTGAACATAATAAAATTAACAGTCTGATGCTTCTAGGCACCCGATTTCTGATCATGTCATCTACTGCCAGAATTTAAAATAGTATTGTGAATGTTGGATTCTCCTATCCCATGATTATTGATTGACATTAGCATGTCTCAGCTCCCTAAGAAATATACTGTTTATTTTGGTTTCTTTTATGTAAATTGAATTTTATTTTATGTACCTTCTGATTTCCTTTTTCTATTCAATAACACATTTGTGAGATTCATTTATGTTATATATGCAGCAGTTATGCACCTACACATTAGGTTCGTTTTTACTACTGGATAATTGCCTGTTTCATGAAAAATATACATATGTGTTCATTGCCATCATCTTTTCTTTTCAGGACACTCACCCATTTCATGTGTCTTTTTATTCTATGCATATTTTATTTGGGATTTACTATTAATTTTAAAGTGAATTTGAAAGCATTTACTTTGTCCTTTTTCTCTTAATTTTCCTGCAGAGTTACATGTTTAAATTACATGGCATAAAAATAATTAATACTTTTATCTTCTTAAACAGTATATGTATCCTAGGATATTTCTCATTTACTTTCTCATCTCATACTTTAGCACTGTAGTATTTATATAAGCACAAATTAGGTATTATTATTCTGAAAGTATTCATTGTTTGCGTAGCTATACCTGTTGATCTATTTTCATCTATTGTAAATTATGTTTTTACTCATTAAATTTAACCTTTTCCTCTTTTGTTCCTATATTTTTGATATTTTCTTCCTAAGATCTTTTTCTTTCTCCTAAAATATGTGTTAAGTATATTTCTACAGCATAGACCTATAGAAGTTAACACTGTAATATTTTCTTATTATTAAACAAAATGCCTTAATTTTTCTCTCAATTTCAATAGCACTGAATTCTGGAATTTTTTCTTAACCCCTTGAAGATGTTGTTTCACTGTGTTTTAAACTCCCATTGTTGCTGAGGAGAAATAAGTTATAAGTTGAATTTTCAGTTTGTTAATTTTTTCTCTGCCTGCTGTGTGATGTTGTCTTTTTCCATGGCATATTGTCATAGTTGCATATTTCTATAAGTTATGTTCCTTATAATTTACTATAGTTCTTGAGTCTAAGGATTAGAGTCTTAAAAATTCTAGAAAATTATTTGTTGTTATCTCTTAAATAGTAAAATTGCTGTGGTGTTTAAATTTAACTTGATTGGCTTGGGAACCGAGTAGGGGATTTTTAAAACACCCTTCTGAGCGTGTCTGGGTGAGTTTGGAAGTGTGACCTTGGGTTCTATATGTAGTGCTTGGCCCCTTCCTCTCTGGTTCTAGTCCTGTGCACTGCTTCCCTATTTCCATGACCTGCACCATTTTGCTCCCCCTACTCTCTTCATCACGATGTTTCTCCCATGCAGCCAGATAGTCATTCACTGAATCCCCTGGGGTGGGGAGGCATGCCAAATTAAACCTCTTTATGTTGTGGGTGCTGGGTATTTCGTCCCATCATTTACTGGTGTTTTACAGTATTCTTCACATTGACAGTATTAGGAAATAACAGAGACAAAAGGCGATTTGATTTGAGTGACTACATCACTGATAATAACAATAGTCTCAGAGGACTATTGTGAGAACATACATAGAATGTAGTCACACATCACTTACAGAAAAAGGATGTATTCTAAGAAATGCATTGCTAGGTGAGTTTTGTCATTATGAGAACAGCATAGAGCAGAGTGTACTTACATAAACTAAAAGGGCTATGATGTTACTAGGTGATGTGTTCTTATGGAGCCACTATTGCATAGATGGTCTATCATGGACCGGAATGTCCTTATATGGCACATGACTGTATTTAAGACAGCAACCTTTTCAATTGTGGGGTTGGTACTTGTGAATGAAAGAGATTTCGTTCTGAGACTGGGCATCAGATGGAAATGGAGAGCCTTTAGTTCAGGTGGAATCAATCTGCCCTTTCAATTAAATGATATTCTGCCTTCTTTGAAGATGTACTGTGGTTCACAGTAGTTTTTCTGCTTTAACTTTCAGCTGGAAATTTTGCTGTTGGGCATATAGCAAATGTATACTAAATTCTGGTTTTATGAAAAAGCTATTGAGATCCTTTCTTATCTCTAAACCCAGAAAACATGACGTAAATACTGCAGTACACCTGAAAAAGCAAGTTGTAAGCAAATGCACTGTGATTTGGTAATTAACTCAGTCAAGTTCCAAATCTTGACTCACTAGGAACCTAGTAGCTATTTGTTCACTGTTAGTACCCGCATAGGAAGAAGCCTACCTCATTTTAGATTAAAAATATTGCAGGGTGAATGCATGAATGAACTAATACCTGGAAAAAAACAGAGTATG
>PVJO010026675.1:0-20767 GCA_004026905.1 Hystrix cristata
TATGTAATCTTGGTGTAATGCTTGTGCATCTGTGTCTATGAAGTTGGTACTACCATTAAGTAAAGACAAGGAAGTGTGTTTTTTGTTTTCCTAATTATAATTCAAATATTTAACGTGGAATCTAGCATGTAAAGAGCTCCACATGTATCTTTTGATTTGATTTAAAAAATAAGTAACAGGACTCTGCTATATAGCTAAATACTTGCTTAAAGCTTAGATATACAGATAAGTGGAGATACACACCCCCCCATACGTACACACATAGATATCTATTAATGCAAAATTTATCTTAGACAATGCTCAAGGTGAAATCAGAATAAAAAATGATTTTGCAGTCAATAATGGACTTTCATTACATTTAGATAATAAACAGAAAATAAAAACAATAAAAAACAAGAATATAATGAATATTGATGTTCCGATTTGTCTTGCCTTAGTGAATTTATTTTTCCATCATTTTTGTGGCTATTCACTTTTGTAATAGTTTAATAGACATCAACATAACTAAGTTCAAAAAGCCTAAGTTTATGAATGTTTAATAAAAAAGTTAAAGCAGACTATCCATTTGTCAGTTATTCAATAAAAAATAAAGTTTATACTTTATCATATTTGACTTTTTCCCCCAAGAGTTTCAAGGGCATTTTATTAAATACTTAGAATTACATGAAATTCAAGAAATGAGCATATTAACAGAAATGAGAAAAAGTACATATCTAATATATCATACTAGAAATTTGATAGAATTGCAGGCCCCCTTTCTGGATAGCAGGTAAGCCAAGAGAAGTAATATGCTTGGCTTAGTATTCAAGGGACTTTACATTTGGGATGAGCAGCGTAGATTGTGTTTGATCAAGGAACAGAATTCAATAACCAACTTCAAAGCTGTATGTGTCAAGAGCGGTGAGCAATAAGTGAGTTCATGAAGTAAAATTGGCTCCAACTGTATAAAGCTGAATATTTCAGCCAGATCTTGTTTAGTAGTGAAACTCTGTAAATGCAGCGGTGTAGCCGGGATGATAGTCTCAATCTACTTTTCTCTCTGAACCATTTTTAAGGACCTAGCATTGAAAAGGGTTGTCAGTGTAAGTAGGAGAATGCTCAGAATCCTGAATAATATAAAATGACTGTTTATCTTTTGATGAAGCACTTGGAAGGAATGGTGAGTGAGGGAGGAACCAATTATTGGTGGAAATGTAGCAGATACATTGTTAAATTTAACAAATATTTTTGCCTATTGCATACATGCATTCCTGTACTAAAAATTTATGAATTAATCGCCGCATTCCAGGAAATTAATACAGTGCACTGAAAGCCATGAAGGAGGTGAATAGATATACTTTTTATACTATCTGAGGAGAATTTTCTTCACTAGGAGAGATTCTATAACTAGAGAAATTTGAAAACTGTTTATATCTCATGAGATTAAGTAGAAAAGGAGTAAGACTCAGAAGTGAAAGGAAGACAGAAAGGTTGTTCCAGATGGAAGATCTCCCAGTGTGCAAAAGCAAAGACAGAGATGTTCCAGAGCAGAGAGGAGCAGGAGATGAAACAAATAGAACTATTCACTCTTTCATAGCTGATCACTGACATTAACTCAGTCAAGTACTTTGTCTTTTTCTACTATATACCTAATTATGAAACTTTTCTTATCTTGGAATTGTACTTTGAGATCTTTCAGTTTATCACATATATATCATTATAATTTCTTGAATGCCCATAAAATAAACAAGGAAAATATTATTGTTATATTGCTAATGAGAGACGTTCTTACTAATGAAACTAATATTAGATTCTCTGGGGTACTAAAATAACCATTAACTGATTTGTTTATTCTGTAAATAATCACAGAATTTCCATGCTTCCCAGTGCTGGAAATACTGCAGTGAGTAATATAAGGTTTCTGCCTCATGATGCTCACCTTATAGCACAGTATTATGCATATATGTGCATACATACATACATGCGGTGTGCAGTCACACACACATGCATAGAAACAAGTCCACATATAAACCAAATACATGTTGAATGACATAAGGTGCTATAAACAAAAAGGTAAAAGGGGATTGAAGGATGTCAGGTAGAGCTGGATGGCCTGGCTTCTCTTACTATACTTTACATGGGCTAATCGAGAGACACTTCACTGATATGCCGATATTGGGGCAGAGGCAGGAAGGAGACAGGAAAAAGAGTCAGGTAAATGTAGTAAAATGTGCAAAGGTCGTGGAGTAGAAACATGCAAGAGACCAGGGAAAGAGCAGGACGGAAAGATGAGAGCATTAGAAAGTTAGCAGATGTCCATGTAAAAGGGCTGCAAGGTCATTTTAAGGACCTGCAGAGGAAACCATATCAAAGCCTTTCTTTATACATATATATAATCACTGTTACTAATCTGGTAGGAAATAATTCAATGTTTTGTCAGATAATTCCATTTTCTTAATGCTCTCCGTAAAGCAAAATAAAGCAATCAAAATGTATGGCTTCCATCATTTGGTCTTTAAAAAATTATTCTATTAAATATGCCACTACAGTTTAATTAAAAATCATCAATTAAGGGTCCACTGGTAGGGGTAAGCATTTTGTTTGTGTTTGCAGGGAGATAAGTGATGAGAATGGGAAATTTGGACTAAATTATTTTCTCTTTCTTGTAATTTTGTGGCCTTATAACTTTTCAATTTTCAATAAATTTTGTATATACTATCAGAAATGAATTTTCAAGTAACTAGAGATGCTGAGTAAAATATTTCAGAAAAAACATATTAACAAAATGTTATGGAATGTTGTAATTTTTAGAAAATACTTATTTTGATAAACCAGTACAGATGTTCATATTTTCCTTATCTTTGACCGATAAATTGCCAAACACAGTCTCATGTAAAGATATGACAGTTCTTGGGTAAATCAATTTAAAATATCATTTAGTCTAATTTGAAATCATTCCTATCCACTGTGAATGAAACTTCCCTGACTTTCTCAGTGCTCACATACAGACGTACAATGTAATTTTACTAATTTTTTTTTAAAAATGTCATATACTTTATTTTTTAATTAGTATAACCATATGGAAATCAGTATGGAGAGTCCCCCAAAAAACTAAAACTAGAATTCCGTTTGACCCAGCTATTCCCCTTCTAGATATCTTCCTGAAAGAGTTAAAGACATCATATTACAGTGGTATGTACACACTAATGGTTATAGTGCACAATTCCTAAGAGCCAAGTCTTAGAAACAGCCTCTATGTCCATCAACAGATGAACGGATAAGGACGATGTGGTATTTGCACAAATGAGTAATTACTCTGCCATAGAGATGGATGCATTTGAGTCATCTGTAGGGAGATGGATGCACCTTGAAATCATAATGTTCAGAGAAATAAGGCAGAAGCTCAAACATTGTATGATTTATCTTATATCTCATAAATAAAGAGCAAAATAAAAGAAAGTAGGAAGGTAGATCTTTCTCAAATGAATAAGGGATCAAGAGATGGAGGGGGCAGGAGAGGGAAAAGAGGTGCAAAAATGAATTAAGATGTGTTATGTGTATGTACCAACCCCACATAAGGAATGTAAACACAAACTGGGAACAGTTACTAAAGAAATATTTTGACTCTTCCAAACTAATTCTAAGTCAGTACAATCCAAGCTTGACTTGGTAGAACAAAGGAGTATAAAGTTCCCATGCTCCGTGCAGATTCTCACGTGTCCTTCTGTGTTTCAGAATGAGGAACCCGTGTTTTCTAGAGATGGCAGCAAATTCTTCATGACAGTTCCTGTTAAGCAAGGCGGCCGAGGAGAATTCCACCATATAGCTATGTTCTTCGTTCAGGTAAGTGCTGGCCTCTCTCTGTGGTTTGACCTCGTTGTCATTATGTCCTTGCAAACCCGGTTTTTGTGACACTCTGAGCCCGCAGTTAAGGCCTGTGAAGTTGAGTTATATCCAGGTCGGCGAAGTTAGGGAAAGGACCCCCATCCGTGCCATAAATCCAAACCATACCGTCACAGAAAACAGCTGCTACACTTAGTGGGCCTTCGTATGTATGATGACCTGAGAGCCTTGGGGTGTAGAATTGAATAAATTACAAGCTCTCAACTTTTAGCTTCCTGAGGAAAATGTAAAGAATAGTTTCTATTCAGCCAATATGTATTGCCTATTTTTTTTACCTGTTTTGTATAAGTAATACTTTCAAGGTGTTATAAAAATTTCAAATAAACCACACAAACTGAACATCTGACAAATTGAATGGGTGAATAAATAAGAGGTATACAAACACAAAAATAATTCAATGCAGTTTTGTGTGTGTGTCTGTGTGTGTGTGTGTGTGTGTGTGTGTGTGTGTGTGTGTGCTGGGGATCCAACTCAGGGCCTTGTGTTTGCAAGGCAAGCACTATAATCACTGAGCTAAATCCCCAGCCCCCAGTGCAGATTTTTAAAAAATGATAAAATAGATGTTTAATGTGTTGTCACACAGAGGCTATGTTATATTTCAATGGATTTTTGATCAAGGAGTGAAAAATTTTGTTTTTCCTCTAAACTTCAAAAGAATGTTATCAATTTTTAAAGTTATGTTTCATTATTGTAAAAAAAATCAGTATATTCACAATAGATGGCTTAATATGGCAGGATTATAGGCAATGCGAATTTAATTTTCAATAGGAAACATTCATGTCAAAATAAAGCATTCTTCAAATTCAAATAAACGTTCAAATCTCACAGATAAAAGGCTTTATGATGATCAATCATGGTGACTCAATCAGAATCTTTGTGAAAATATTATGAAATCTAGCCAAGAATCATTTCATACATAAGAAAAACACAGGAAATATAAATGTGGCAAAAGTTTCCTAACCAACGTGGCTGCTTTTAAGTTCTTAGAACCTTCAACTCCTGGATAGTCTAAAAAAGTTATTGTTTTCTATAAACATATTTGTGTTGCATAGCTTAATGATATGAATTCTCAAAATCTTGTGTCAATAGTTTAAAATTTAAATTTTTTCAAAGTCTGTGCTATTAAAATAATTGTCATATATTTAACTTTAATTTTAATCAAGACTGAAATAAATAATTTAGAATGGATATAATTTCCAAAGTAGAGACATAAACTGATTTTCATAGACTATTTATTAAGGCAGATAATGTGGATTATAGACTACTGTATAATGTGATCCCATTAATATTCTAAGTGAATCTATACACTTATATGAAAGAAGTTTTGGGTGTTTGTGTGTCAAACTTGACTAACTATATCAGGGAGGTAGTAGTTTGAGATAACAGTTACTGTTTTTTTTCTTTTTTTTTAACAAAAACTGGAAATGTCACTAGGAAATTGCTTTACTTTTGCTGAGGGTGAACTTTGTTAGATTAAATACGAGGTGAAATGTTTGGCAAAAGATATACTTTTCAAATTCTTATAAATGTGCCATTGTATTGAATTTTTAAATTTTATTTTATATTCAACAAGCTGTGTAAAAAACTAAGTAATAAAGATTACTACAAATCATTGATACTTCTAATGTATAGTGAAGGTCAGGAAAAGATGCACAATAAATATTTATATTATATTTATATACTCCAAGAAAAACATCTATTCAACATATTAGGAGGAATAGTGTTTAGAATAGTATTAGACAGAATAATGATGTTGACATGTGGGTAGTGAGATATTTACACGCTTAACCCAGAATTTCTTTTTAGATTATGGGAAAAATACTTTCTATCCCAAATTAAACCAAGCTGACCTGCAGTCTCATCCATTTTTTCTGCATGTTCAGAAGACAAATTTCATAGAATAAATGTGCTTGTTTTGTTTCTCTTCTGTGTAGAGATTATAACAAGCTTTCATTAAACTAGAAAACATTTTGCTGTGTTTTAACTACTGCTTAGGGTGTTTATGGTTTGCTTGACTGAAAAGTGGGCATGATGCTGTAATCATTTATGGATATTTTGTCAGTAGACTAAAATTAATCACTTTGTAAATGAGTCAGAGCTCTGTGCTATGTAAATACAATTTATACTTAAGTATATGCATGCATATAAACTCATACACACACACATACACACACACACATTATTTTAAGAAATACTTTGAAGATTCTTGCTTCATTTGATAATAGCTAATTTAAAAACCTCATGAATTCTAAGACTGCCTTTTTGAGGGCGATATATAATAATATACTACAAAAATTGAATACACTGAGAAATTATTTCTAGTTTTTGTATGATTCAGAAATAAGCACTCATACATACACAGTTTTTCTGTTTACAGTTATTCCCCACAATGCATGTTTCTAGATGTTAAAAGGTACCTAGGCAATTATATGCATGTTTAAAGTATTTGTTTAAATTTTGCTACATAGCACAAAATTTGCTCTTCAAAAAAAGATAAAAATTTACAATCTAAACAGTAAAGTGTTGCTCGTGGAATGCCATAGTATTGCACTTACTTTGGCCTTGCCCAGAAAATGGGAAGCGACAACCTGCATACTCGGCAGCCCCCATTCCCAAAGACCACTGTTGGAGTACTTGCCGCTCTGTGTTCAGGTGCTTTCTGATTCACTCGGAACTTGTTTATTTGTTTCAAGTACTTACTAAATGAAATTGCTAAATGTTTGCAAACATTTTGCTCTTTTACACAATCAGTGAATAGATTAAAACCATTAGAAACTATCCTACCAAATTACTGTTCTCAGACCATTTTCATTATGTAAAGTGAGGGCTGTCGTTAGAAATGTTTTGGAGAGGGTTTTTTTTTCTTTGTTTGTTTTGTTTTTTTCCCCGTTTAGAAAAGGTTTTCTTTATTAAAGTACTTCCAGAAAATAAAAAATAAAAAGCAAAAGAATTCATATATTTTCCTCTAGATTTCCAAATGTGATTGTAAGTTTATGTAAACTACAGTATTAAATCTCAATAATTTAAATTTAAAACACAAAATTTCTCAGAATATAAAATGGGGTTTGAAAAGAATTCTCTAAAAATTGACATTTAGTTGGCTAAAAATACATAGATAAGCATTATTGTTCAGTGTATAATTGAGGGGCAGTTTGTTATAATTATAGGTGCTACCATACATAAAGCTTATTTCTGTTATTATTTTTTTTTCATATTGCTTAATAGAACCAGAATTCCTGGATCAAAAGTGAAATATTTTTTTGCCCTTATATAAGCATTTCCAGATTAATTTCATTCTGAATATGTGAAAGCAGATTTTATGAGCATTTTCCCTTCTTTGATACTATCTATAAATGATAAATAATGGGAAATAAGGAAACAGATTTTTTGCAAAAGAGGAGATCAAGAGAGGGAGGGAGGTTGGAAGGAGAGACGGGGAAGGTGGTGAAAAAAGAATTAAGATGTGTTATGTATGTAGACCAACTCATTATGTACTGCAGACATGTACTAATAAAAACAGAAATTGACAAAAAGAAACACATACAGAAAAAAATTATGACTTTCTGAAAATTAATAGACCTAAAATAATTGTTCTGCTGAACACCCGAATGTATGCTATTTGCTGTATGCATATTAATATCGATTCACGTAGTTCCTGAAACTTGCTCTGAGGCAAAATTTCTTTTATTTCAGACCATTAAACTTTTGTTCAGTTCATGCATCCTACCGTTTCTTTCTCTCAAAGTAATATTTGTTATAGATGCCGCTAACATCTGAATTCCCATCTCCTGAATTCTAACATTCTACCTGCTGCAATTCAGGCTGCAGTTAAAAGATGAGTTTTTGTCAGACGCATGCCACCTTTTCTCTTAAATTTGGGGGAAGCATGATTTCTGTTAGGTTAAGTGGTTCATATTCACAGACATAAGCAATTGCACTGTCTTCTTCCAAAATTGTGTTAAGTAAAAAATTATATGTTAGTGAATTCGCTCACTTTCTCTATTCAGCACCATGAAATTTTGCCCCTGAGAGCTGATGATTTCACTTGGAACAATTTTAGGTACCATTATTCATTGGAAATACTGTAGAAAATACCATGCCCCCAGTTCACAATTGTATCACCTAATCAACCCGATTAAATTTTTTCATTAAATTTCACTGCTGTATCTGATTAGGACATTGTCTGAAAACAATTAGTTTATTTCATTTGGTGAATAGACAGTAAAATAAAACATGCTATTTTTGAGCAATGCATTTCCCTTATTTAGAAGCTGTAAAAGTTAAACAGAATTCATATTAGATATTTGAATGGAAACTCACGGGCACTATTAAATTTTTACTGATACCAATGTGCTTCCAGTGTTTAAATATGAATATAAAGTGGATACTTAAATTCTTTCCTGGAGATAAAAATCCCCACAAATTTAGAAAGGTGTCTGATATATATAGTCCCACGTTTAAAAAAAAAAAGACAATTCTAGATTTTCAGCTTTCTTTTACAAATGAATGAAATAGGTAGTTTGCTTTCTATTCCAAAATTAAAGTTGAAATCTGAATTAGGTTTAAAGTATGTTACCATATTATGTTTGTCACAAATCTACTGCGTTTTTATATTCATATTCCATGTTTCTATTCAACCAAATTAATGTAGTAGATTGTGTATGCACAGAAAGATATGTTGATGTGCACTACAATTTGTTGTTTTCTACATTGTTAAATTTCTTTTCCTTTTGTTTTATTTCCACTAAAAGTGTTTTAAAAAACTAATTTAAATAAAATCAGTCAAGTTGCTTCATCTTTTGGCATGTCCTGTGTAGCAATCTACCATGTTCTGATTACCATTAGGATTATTTATTTGTGGTCTATATCAAAATTAATGTGGTCACTGTTGTGAGATAGACCCTTGACATTTATTATTGGAAATGAAGTCTAGGTGACTGTATGTGAAATGAGAGTTTGACTTACTCCTCAGCCCATATTTGCCTTGGTAGATAGTAAACAAGCAGGGCAATTGTAGATGTTTGAAATAAAATCTGAAGATGGTGAGATTTTTATTTGGCTCCCAACAAGATATCTTTTGTTTCTACACTTAAAAGCATAGTATTTTGAATCAAGTGGCTATTTGAAGTGAATAATATATAATTTTATTCTTGGGTACGTTATACCTTCACATTTCTCAAAGCATTAGATTTTTCCTGAGGACCATTTTAATGAAGCCACTCTTCTATCTTTGAAAGACACATACCCACAAATAACATCCCAAAATTCCAAGAAAAACAGGAAATAACAAACCTAGAAAATGTGAATCTAAAATATCTCCAGATACTTACAAATACTGAACTAAATTTCATTATTAATGTTGTAAAATTTTCTTCATTTTGAAATTGACACCAAACATGCTCCACCTTTCACTTGAAAGTTATTATTCTGTTCTCCTAGGCACAATCGAAGCAGGGCCTGGAAGAAGGTTGGGATAGCTATGCAGTAGGTGATTATCATGCGGAAACATGACAGGAAAATGTCTGACTCTAGAATCACATGCCAACCTTTGGATTGTGCCTGTCTTTATTTCACAAATTGGGATACATCATTCCATTTATACTTTTATTCAGCAAATACATAGAAATCATTTGTACACACAGACAGTATATAAAGAACTTGATATAAAGACGTCAAATGCTTTTCTTTGAATTTAAATAGCTGGAAGGCAAGACAACTTCTTTTAAGAGCAAGGAATAGACATTAAAGGGGATACCAAAATGCAGATGTATATATTTTTAAAAGAAAAAAGAATTAGGATAGCAAAGATTAAATTAAATTACTAAGATATGTAAATCTACCAGGCAAATGAAGTAAATATATATTAATTTAAAGTATTAATAGAAACAGAGAGATACTGTCTTTCCATCCATGTCACCTGTTTAAACATACTCCTATTCATATCCTCTATAAAACACCAAGAATTAATAAGATCACAGTAGAGAGGTGCATACTGGGCTCCAGCTTTTGCTATCCAAATATCATAATCCATTAGAAAGAACTGAGCTACTTGGAGAATGGAATAGTACAGGTATGGCACAGAGGAAGTAAGAAAAAATCTAGAACATCATCTTGTGCAGAAATCAAGGAACAGCTCAAAGTTGAAAGTAATCTGTCTAAAGAGTACAAGGGTTGAGCTTAAAGGATTCCCACTAAGCATATTTTTCTATTTCAGCATCATGAAGAATAACAACAATAAATGAATTTATATATTGTTTTAAAAGTATGTTTGTATATATTAATAGAAGATAGAATGAGAGAGAATTAATACGTATGAGAGAGAAAAATGGGAAAGTTCTTCTTTATAAAAAATGCCACCTAATAATATTGAATAAGGAGGATGTTAAAATCACCTTGAAATGATAATTTATTCAGGGAAACACCATAGAGTGATGCTAAAATGAGTGAATGAAAGGTCTTTAGGAAAACATTCACATAATAGGAAAGCATCATGCCTCTTTTAATTACAAGGCAAAATATACTTCTCTAATGAATAGAGCTCACATTTTTCATAGACGTACGAGTGCCATGAGTGGGAAGACCTGTAAAGAATGTCCCTCATATTCTAAAGCAGAAATTTTATCCAATTTCATCTATTTGATATCCTTGTCAGAAATGTATAATCTATATCAAATCATAAGAAAATTATAGTATAAAACATACTATTCAACATTCTACAAGACCAGCAGATCTAGAGTCCTAAAAACAGTTAATGTTGAAGACAAAAAAAAGATAGAATGACTGTTTTACTTGAAAGAGATAGAACTTCGTGCAATATGTAAATTTTGATTAGGTCCTGTATTTTTTGAAAAGTATGTAATACATAAATGTATGTATACTCCATACAATTATTTTGGGTGATTCTACAAATTTTGGTACAGACCTCATAGTTAGGTGATATTGATGTAATTCTAATGGGTGTCATTTGCTTATTTGGGAAAATATTCTTGGATCTGAGAGATGTATGCTAAAGTATTTAAGGTTGATGTTGGCAACCTACTTTCAATGCTTCAGCAAATAGAAAGGAGGGCACACGAGGTCATACGGCAAGCTAGGTCAACATTATGCAGGTATGGGATCAAAACCGCTCCAAGGTTGACGTTTTCTCAATAAATAGAACGTGGATAAGATACTATTTTGTACTCATTAGTCTGACAAAAATAATGTAATCTGATAAAAATTACCATTGGTGAGAAAATAGGGAAGAAGAGAAACAAGGGAAGGTCATATTAACCATAGATTATAAACCTCGACACTTTTCAAAAAGCAGAAGTTGTCACTAGTTGAGAGGAAGACACGTATGACCTGTGATGAAACAGTCCCGTTCCTTGGTGTTTGTCTCAGATGCCCCTCTGCCATGTATGTTAGTAAAATGATTCACACACTGCTTGTTTGCAGAGCAAAAATGTAGAAACAAGAGTGTAGTCGAGTAAAAGGAATAATTTCTGGTGTTCTATAGGATACTAGGATAACTAAGATTGACAGTTTTTGAATATTTTGTAGCTAAAATAAATAATCCCAACACAAATGATGCATGTCGAGTTGGATATATATATACCAGTTACCTTAGTCGGATCACTACAAATTGTATATATGCTTTGAAGCATTGACACTGTACCCCATAAGGCTGTACAGTTATTATTATGAACTACAATATATAGAGAGAAATGATTAATATTTGAGGAAATAGATTTGCTCTGAGTTAGATATTATATGGAGCATAAATGTATCAAAACATCATATGGTACCCCATAAATTTCTATAATTTTTGTCCACCACCTAAAAATTTTAAAAGGAAAATACATTCAAGTTTACATAAACCCACTGAAAAATATTAATTATAAAAAAGAGCGAAATTTTTGAAGTAACGCCAATGTTAGAAAAGCAGATTAGTCATGCTGTCTTCTCTCAGTAAAATACAAACTGCACTGAAAGTGAACCACGGCTATAATCATCAGCATAGATTTATGCCTGAAACAAATGGAGTGAAAATAGCAAATCTTACCTTAATGCACATACCATATGGGTCAAGAAGCAAATAACACAAGAGTATTTTTTGTAGTGAAGTTGAATGTAAAGTTGTGTGAGTTGCACGTGTGCCGATCATTTAGTAAGAGTGATCAACGTGTTCTGAGTGTACATTCTGCTGTCAGGATAGCACACATGTGCAGACTCATCTGCAGTTTTCTGAATGTTTCCTACAATACAGGAAACAATGCACAATCCTGTCTGGGTCTGTGGTTATAAGAAAGCGTTTGCATTGTGAGACCTAAAACATAAAACTGAATGTCAGTTGAGAATTAAAGCATTAAATGTGGCACAGGCGGTTGGTATTTTCATGTTTACCAGACACATGCTGTTTAAATAAAAGGAAAATCAATATTTTCCATCTCTTTGCAGAGTAAAAGTGAGCAAATTACCGTGCGGCATCTGACATCAGGAAACTGGGAAGTGATAAAGATCTTGGCATATGATGAAACTACTCAGAAAATGTGAGTATTTTTGGTTCTGTCCTCAGGCTGGCAGTCAGAGCTGTCAAGTGCAATCCTTTCTACTAGAATTATGTGTTGCTTACCGTAGCCCTAGTTAAGGCAAGCCACCCATGTGAAGAGTCATGTCTTCCTTAAGACTCCCTCTGTGCATGACTCAGAGACACGTTGCTGAGATACACGCAGGTGAATAACTCAGAGAGATTGTGAATGTGCAAAAGAGTAGTGATTTCATAAAGAAAAAAAGAAGATATATTTGCTTGGTAGTTCAAAGTCCTGTGGTTGAATAACAAAACAACACTTGTCTGTTTTTCTTTTTGAAAATTCAAGTGGATTTCATTGTGACAAAAATAGATCACATTCTAAGGTGTGTGTTCTCTCTCCTGCACAGTTACTTTCTGAGCACCGAGTTATCTCCCAGAGGGAGACAGCTGTACAGGTAGGTGGTTTGCAGGGGTCGCCTCACACGGGCTGACTTCTTGGTGACAAGTCACACAAAACCTTGAAGAAAAATCTAAAGTCCCATTTTCAGCGTGGCTGGGGAAGGGACATCTCTCGTGCCACAAACCCTAACCTGCTTGAGCTAGCCCATTAGTTCTGACCCTCTGGGATCCCGGAGGACTAGTCCTGGATGGAGACTTTCTCTTGCTGCCTTCTCCTTGCTTTGTATGCTTTTTTTTTTTTTTTTTTTTTTTGAGTTTTAGAGCAGTATTTATTTATTTATTTATTTATTTATTTAAAAATTTTTTTTTTATTATTTTTACCAAGAACATGTATTGGTACATTGTATGCATAATGATCATAATCAACATGGTTATTTTGTACCTGTACATGATACATCTTGGTTTTCCCCCTCTTCCCCCCCTTCCCCTCCCCTCCCTTCCATTCACCCACCCCTCCCTATTTGCAACAAGTGTAGCTACACTTTACCGTGCTTTTATAGTCTCGAGATATATTTTTGGAATTTTTTGTCTCAATTCCCCATGTCAGTGACATTCATATATTTTTCCCAGTAGCCTCTTCTTTCTCCGGGTCATTCTGAGTTTTCAGTGCATTTCCGTGGTAAATGTAAAAAATAGTGCTGAATAACAATAATACATGGTAATAGCAAGCAGAAGCTTTCCCCTTTTTATTCTGCATATCGTAAAACCCAAAGAGTTTTGTGAAAGGAAGCACCCTTGTTTAGCCTAGGACTGCTTATTGCTTAACTAAAAGATGGCAGTTCATGGGGAATATTCCCATATACCCAATTTCTCCAAATGCAAAGCTGTATTCATAACAAGGGCTTCAGACCACACCTATGTAGCATTCAAATGTCTCCTCACTCGGAAAGCTTTGGCCAGGACCTCACAGGAAGGACTATTATTGTTGGCTGACACAGAGGTGTTAATTCTAGACTTTATGTACATTTTCTTATTTCCATTTTACAGATCTGTTTTTAAAGTATCAAAACTGCCCTGACATATTCTCGGTGGGAAATTCATCATGTTTGAAGAAGTATCACTTTTGGTCCTTACCAAGTAGTCTAGAATTTCCTTCAAGAGTAAAAATGCATATTTAAAGTACCCTAACATCTCCATGCCACTATCCATGCATGCGTTTCTTTTATCCAAAGCCAGTCACTCCTTTTCATTACATCTCCCAATATGTCAGTTTATTCTCTTGGGCCTGCTGCAATTCGTGTTCTTAATTTCAATGACTTCAAGAGGAAGGAAGCTGTTAAGAGATACTGATTTGCATTTTGGTTTAGAGGTCTTTGTCAAAGTGCTGTACACTTTCTCTTTCTGGTGACCTGAAGCTTATCTTTTGTGAAATGCATACTATGATTAATGTTGATAGTCACGAACAATACTTTAGATGTGCAGAAATACTTTATCAATGTTTTATTCCCTCCATTGTAAAGAACTCTTAAAGAAATATAACCCTGTCAGAAGATAAGACTTGGCCAAGGTCAGCAAATGGAGCTGCCTCCATCTCTCTTCCTCTCATTAGTTTACAGTGTGATGTGAATCACAATGACTCCTGAGATTTGTGGGCTTGCCTCATCATTCTCCTAAGGGAGGGAGAGAAGTCAGTATATCTGTACTAGCGTATATCTGTACTATAACCTGTACTAGCGTAGCCAACCATGTTATAAGGAAAATGTAGAACCATAAATTTCCCCTTAAACAGCTCATCAAATGCCCGTTGGCTTGACCGTGGGATAATGTTCGTATCTGACCCAGAAATCTCAATCCATGTCTTACTAGGCTATAGAAACAATCACCGGTTGGCTTAATACATGGTATTAGACACTCCTGCCGAATGAGAACTATTATCATAGTCACTGCTATAGTTTTTTGTTTTGTTTTTTTTTTTTAAACCAAGAACATGTATTGGTTCCTTCTCCATACAATGGTCACATTCATTACATTAATTCTGTACCTATACATGATGTATAGTTTTTTTTTTTTAACCTCAAAAATTTACATTTCTTGTTTCAGCAATTTTATAAAGCAATGTAAATAATTTGAAAATATTAAGGTACATCTCTAGAGACTTCTGATTTGAAAGCTCTATGGAAGAGTAGAGAGAGAAATGTTTTAAATATTAGTCACTGAATAGCTGTGTGCAACTGGGACAAATTCTAAGGTTCTTGGTGGTGATGGGTGGTAGCAGTGTGCATTAATTAATGAAATTGAATTTTACATTTAAAGTGAGTAAGATGGCAAATTTTATGTTATATGTATTTTACCACAATTTTTAAAAATAGTATCTCATATGTTATCTTAAAGGTGAAACCAGCTAAGGTGTTTTAAGTGGCTAGCGTACATAAATTACCTTGTTTTATAGAGAAAAAGTATGGATCATAATCAGGTCACAGTGTTTCAAATGTTAAATTTTGATTTTGTGAACTATACTTCACATTAAATTTCAGTTGCTTTTGGTGCACTTTGACACCTCTGCTCCATTCCCAGTGACTCCGGGCTATTGTACCTCAAAAGCAACATGACTATTATTCCTATAAAATTTGCAGCTGAAGCCAGGTGAGGGGGCACATGTGACTCCTTCCAGGGAGAAGGCTGAGGCTGCAGCATTACAAGTCTGAGCCCAGCTTGTGCAACTTAACCACTTCCCCAAACCCATCTCGAAAATAAATTTAAAAAGGGCCGATGATGTGGCTCAGTATGAAGGTCCCGGCTACTTAGGTAGCTGGAGTTAAAACTGTAGAAGACCAAGCTAACTAGGTAAATGGAGTTCAATTGAAGACATTTGTTTAATCAAATGTTTTTAATGTAATCTTAATAATGCTTTCATCCATTGGCTGAGATAATACTGCATTCAGATTTACTTATAAAAATAATCAAAGGAAGGGAGTGGAAAGGGAATAAAAAGAACTAAGATATGTTCTATGAATATACACCTACTCCCTACAGTGAATGTAATCATTATGTACTAAAGCATGTACTACAGGGGAAAAAAAAAAAGGGAGGAAGGAGGAGGGAGGGAAGGAAGAAAGGAAAAATGGAAGGAAGGAAAAAGATAAAAGAAGGTTCTAAACCAGTATGAGTTGGTTTTGCCTGAGAACCTGGCCAAAGGTAAGAAGACCCTCTTTTACATGCTAAATGATTGACCCACAAAACAGGACTCTGTTGCCATGGCACAAAGTAGGGCCAAATGCAGAAATTATCCACAAATGCTGGATGATTGCTTCATAGTCTGTATGAGTCCTACACTCCTTGTACACATGCTAATGCTTCCACAGAAATTGTACATAGTATCATTGTATCCCAAGCTCAGCTGTGTGTGAACAGGGGAGCTCCTGTACTGTTCCACCCTAAGCCGCTGTACCCACAGAGCAGCCTACTCTGTGTCTGTGTGAGTCTACTCAAATCTTTCTCTAGGCTAAAATAATAATAAAGTTCAGTGTGTGAAATGTAACTTTGGATGAATATATCCATCCCTCTGACCTTGAGCACCATTATTATAAAATAAACACGACAATTGCTTTTTTACTTCCTCCTTAATACAGTAAAGTATGTACTATCATTAGTATTGTAACTGTCATTTAAAAATAATTTTCTCGGGGCTAGGGATTTAGCTCAGTGATTAGAGTGCTTGCCTTGCAAGCACAAGGGCCTGAGTTCGATCCCCGGCACCACCAAAAAAAAAAAAATAATAATAATAATTTTCTCCACAAAATATTTCAGTGGCAGTACTTTGAGAGGAAAATTTGAAATTGATTCTAAATTCTAATGTGTAAACTGATTTATTTAGGCAATCATGATTTTGATTTTTATGTGACTTGTAGAAATATTTATTCACCCTTTTGACCAATATTTATTGATGTTTAATTTATCTTAGTTCCCATGGGTAATTCTTTTTAAAACTTTACACAGAAATATCTATAGTGAAAATGCAGATAACCACAAGTTATACTGAGACCTAGAGTAATCAGTTTCTTTATTTATACTCATGTATACATATAAATTATATACATATAGGTACACACAATTTTAACTTTATTACAGAGAAAAATGTTCATACCTTAATATTCGTAATGGAAATTGACTTTGCCTATATACAGAGAGTCATGTTTTACAAGGGTCTTTCACAAAGGCACTGATGTACTTTTCTGCTTATGTTATACTGTATTCAAGTGTGGATGCCACACATTCAAGTGCCCTGAATTGTAGCGTTTCTCACATTCATTTTCTTTCCTCAGTGCTTCTACTGAAGAATCATTGAATCGCCAATGCATTTCATGTAGTATTATGAAAGAACAGTGTACATATTTTGATGCCAATTTTAGTCCTATGAATCAACATTTTTTATTATTCTGTGAAGGTAAGATAATATATGATTTCTTAATGTATTTCATAATTCAACATGCATACATGTTCAGTAAAACCTATTTGAACATAGACATTTTTAAAAAATGAGTAGATATTGATTTTCGTAAATCTCTGCCACAAAAGTAAGCTAATTTAGCTATTGTTTAGGAAGGGCTAGTGTCATCTTGTTAAAACAATGACATTGTTAAGCGGTTTAGAATATATAAAATGAATTTCCTGCTTCAGCTTTCTTCAATTCTGGGCTATTATATTAATTCTGATAACTTCTAACTTGTAACAAAGTACACTTGGTTACCTAAGTATCTCTAGGACATACTCCTAAGAATCATGTCCCCTTTATAATGATACTGTACTTCCTGGAAAGGAGTAGAAAACAGGTGTTCTCTAATCATGTGATAAAGTGAGTGCAACTGCTTCACCTCAAACCTTCAGCTTTAAGCTGTCTTTTTAACAGACATTACAATGAATGTGCCAACATTTATTATTTTTAGTTATTTTTTCTCTCGATATCTGCAGTGACACAATCAAAAAAGAGAAGAGCTTATTTAATGAAGTGACGGGGGAAACGCTACATTTTAAGAAGATGTATTAGCTTTCTGGTTACTGGAACACAGTACTTGACATCCCCAGTTTCAAGAAGAAATTTAATTTGTCTCATTGTTTCAGAGGTTCAGTCCATGGTTGTCTTGCTCCAAGGCAGAAATGGCATGGTAGAGGGCATGGTAGGGGAAAACTGCCCACTCGGAGCAATCAGGAAACAGAAAGAAAGAAAGGAGTATCTGAGGACACGAATATACTCTTCTGGATCTTGCCCATAGTGACCCCTCCTCCAACCAGGTTCCTCCTCCTAATAGTACCTTCAGCTATGAACTCATCAGTGGAATATGGTGCCCCTGTTATTCAGTCATCTTCCGAAAACTCCACTTTAGAACACACAAGAACTTTGAGGAACATTTCAGTTTTAAACCCTAACACTAGGCTCCCTTAAAGAAGAGAAGTTTCAGGGCTGAGGATTTAGCTCAGTGGTTGGTTAAAGTGCTTGCCTAGGAAACACAAGGCCCTGAGTTCGATCCCTGGCACCGGAAAAAAAAAAGTTTCACGATAACATCATCTAATAAAAATTTAATTACTTAGTTTATTGTAAGTATTTAAAATTTTGGTTAACATCTTTAAAGCTGATAAGGCACTAGCCCCAAATTTATCATTATATATTTCATTTCTATTTCAAGTATGTATATATTCTTTCTTTCTTGGCTGACTCTCAAATAAGATTTTATTTTGAATCAAAGGATGAGAAGTGAAAGCATCATGAATAAGCTTTCAGAATATAACTATTCTATAAAGACTGAAGATACAAAAGCAAGTAGGGTTGGCCAAAATAATAGAAACATAGAAGAAAAGGACATGTGGTGGGATACGGATTTTAACAGAATATGAGGAAATAGTTTCTTTCCCCCGATGTTCTTAAATCTCAGAATAAATTGCCCATGGAAAGCCATGTTACCTATCTGATTTCTGTTTCATTATCATTTAATCATGAAGTGATTCCACTTGGAAAAAGAACTCTGTAATCTTTCCAGTAACCATTACTTAGATCTCTTCATAAGTGTTTACACATATATTTTTGAAATCCAGGTCCAAGGGTCCCAGTGGTCAGCCTGCATAATACCAACAACCCAGCAAGTGAGTATATGAGAAGACAATTCAGAGTAAACATGGAGCTGGAATTGGTCTTAGGTATTACAGTATTCATTTTGTGTGTCATACTCCAAGAAACCTTCTTCAAAGGAGTTATTAGGTGTTGGAATGCTGTGTCAACACCCCCAAACAGAAGCTCTGTTTGGAAAGGAAACAACAAATCAAGTGGTTCGAGCCACGTTGTAGCCTGAGCTGAATCTTACATGCCTGCCGTAGGAGACGCGCTGTATCTAAATCCAGTAAACAGGATGGACAGGGCAGGACATGTTGGTCTTCTGCCCTCCCTGTGCTCCGGGCTGTTCTTTCCTGCGTTTCACACAGGTCGTTCCTCCAGAACAATGCCTTTGATGCACATTTTGGGTAATTATGAAAAATATATTAACATATATTTTGTATCCTGTTTGCTTCAGATAGCTAAGTTGCTTACTTTTATATAATTACTTTTGTTCATTCAACTTTGCTTTTGAATGGGCACATTATCAAGCAGTGTGACACAGGCCAATGGGGTACTGATCAGATGATCATGAAAGTTTTAGAATTTGTGGTAAAGTGGATGAGTGAAGATATGATTGAGCTAATCTTAGAAAAGAATACTCACATTGCTTCTTGCCTTCTTTTCTCATACCTTTCTTCCATTTTGTTTCTTTCTTTTATCTTTTCAGATGTATTTAACCAGTACTCTTATACTTTGATTATCTAACATTAATTACTGTCATTGCGTAATGAGGCTCATAAAGACTGTCTCTTTCAATCCTCAGAATGTCCCTGACATAGTAAACTGTCTTTGCCTCCTTTTAGGAGACAGATGGGGAAACTGAGTCACAGTTTAAATAACTTGTGCAGAGTCATACTAATAAATGACAGAACTAGAAATTCACTACAATATTGTGACACTTTTACATGTCATACTTTTCTCCTTCATCATGGGAGACATTGAAGTAAGAGTCTTAGTTGTATACCTTCACTTAAAGGAGATAAGAGATATATAATTGTTAAATTGAATAATAAATGTTATTTTAAGAAATCAGAGATTGTTTGAACTGAAATACTATCATATAGAAACTTACTGCCTGCCCTAGACAAAGACAGATTCTAAATTTGTGTTTGTTTTTGATGTAGTTGAAAGATGGTTTAGCACATACTTTAGTTTCTATTTATTCCTTTATCCTTGTCTCCAGTGTACGTCTTTACATCAGATGTACATCTTTAAATAAATGTACACCTGTAGTAAGCACATTCAAACTGTTGAATATGACAGCAAAAAAACTGATAGTAGAAATAGTATGATTGATGAAATAGAAGGTTAAATTTCATAGATGCATAGTAAATTATTGTATGAAGTGATTTCCATTGCATACTTTTTATGGGACCTGAAACACATTAGTTAATGTCTTATGAGATCATTTTTCTCCTGAAGAAATAAGCAAATGTGTTTGTAATGAGGATAAAAGATACTCATAACATATATGACATACTTAAAAAATGACAGCTGTTTGTGTTTCACTGTAGAGTCTGCCTTTAATGAAGGGTGATTAAAAGAAAATTCTCAATCTGATTTTAATTTAATTTTATCCAGCAGTTACTACATTGTTTCTTTAAACTACATTGGTGCAAGTTAGAAATCATTTCGGCTGCAAATTATAAAACATTTCTGCCTAAGAGAAATCATGCTGACCTTGCCATTCAGAAACCAACTCTGATTGTCTCATAATCAAAGAGCAAGTGGGAGGGCTAGTCAGGTCTTAATTATAATTTTAAAGGAAAATTGTTAACAGGGATAAAATTTATATTCAATGACAAGTACATCTTTATGTCAAAGAAAGC
>PVJO010026676.1:0-20812 GCA_004026905.1 Hystrix cristata
AAGGGGGATTTAGAAAATATATCTCCAGGTTCTTTATTCGCGCAGGCAATGAATTGCAGGAGCGAATTTTAGGGCATTGGGAAAGTTTATTTAAGTAACAAAAGGGAGACCGGTTTGGCCAGGTGGGTAAAATAACTGGCTGATGCTGCAATTAGGAATCTGAAAAGGCCTGGGAGACTAGGGAGCAGGAGGCAAGCACGCAAGGCAGAGGGGAGAGCGCCGGGAGAGAGAGGGCGAGCGAGGGGGCGAGAGAGGCAAGCGAGGCAAGAGCGGCAAGAGAGCGAACTCGTGGCACCATTCATATTTATCTGGATTCTGTTCTCGTGAGAGTTGCTGGATCTCATGAGAAGAGGGGCGATTGGAATTTCGCGCCCCATGCTGACGTCAGGTCAAAGCCACTCCCCAAGGTCATGTTCATCTTCCCAGCCAGGTCAGGCCACGCCCTAATCCTATATCAGGCAGAGTTAACACACTTCATCTGCTTCGCAACATTCGCTCCTCTCCCAGGTCCTCTTTTGGAGACCTGCAGAAGAGTTAACCACTGCACTTCCAGAAATCCAAATAAATCTTTGTCCAAGCATGCCAAGCCATGGTGTGGATAAGGTGGGAATGGGAGGCATAGCTGTGAATTCTGGCCAGACAGAGACCCAGGCCTGGATTCCAACCCCTCAAGGACAAAGATCGACCAAGAGGATGGAGTGAGCTTTGAGCTTCACTCCATTCTGCACCCCACCGCAGCCGCCACAGTCATGTGAATATCCATACAGAGCAGCTAAACAGAACTACCCTAAGTAGTTGTAAGACGGATGAAGTGGAAAATATGGTTACTCAAAATGGTACAGCTTCTCCTACAGGTGAGTAAGAAAAAGATAGGCAACATTTAGAAAAATAGTCAACACTCCCCAATAGGCAGTTCCCCAAACAGATTATCTACAGTGACCAATAACATAGGAATCTGGCCTCAACATTAGTACTGTTGTAGGGAAAGGGATCCTCGTAGGTAGGGAAAAAGTAGGGTAAAGGCCTCATTAGACTCAAAAAGCCAGACAGCTATAATCAAGTAGTTAGAAACATAAAGGCAGCCAGATTCCAACAGTCAGAGAGACAAAGGCAAAGAGACTGGTTCCAGAAGGTCCCCAGGTAACCTGATTAACATAAAGAACACAAACTCCCCCTTTTGATTCTTAAGTCTGCATTACCTGGCCCTGAGCCACCCATCCATGATTTCAAAGAAAAGTCACAGAGCTATGAGAAATCCAGGCAGAGATAACTGATACGCCCAGGAGCCAACCAGATTCCAATGGCTGACCCAAGGAGAAAACCTCAATAAAAGGGGGCTACAACGAAAGGCCCACGAGTATTTTGCTTTCGAATACTCCCTACTTGTTGAATAGCTATCTATCATCTCACTTTCCCCCTTTTTCCCCACTTTTAAATAAATTGTCCCCTAAATAAATTGTCTTCTCTTAATTTAAACTCACTTTCTTTAATTCTTCACTGTAGCTGGGTTTATGATCACAGGGAAGTATATTTTCTAGCAGGGCAGCAGCTCACAGTCCACCTGCAGACGTAATACTATGAGGGAATGCTACTTAAAACTACTGACGTACTGTCCCACACCTACTGCAATGGAGACTGATCCCACCAGAAGATATGGGGCCACCCAAAGTCTCGTACTCTGTAAACCGGTACGATTCATATACATTCGTAAAGTGTTTAACAGCACCTACTACAATTGAATATATACATATCCCAAGAACCAACAGTGCTACTCTTAGATGTGTACCACCATAAACACATGTATTCAACAAAAGACATGAAGTAGATTACTGATAACATTATTATTCATCATAGCACCAAATTGGAAATTGCCCAAAGTCCAAAAGTGGTAGAATAGATAAATAATGGCACATTTACGTAATCGAATATTATACAACATTGAAAATGAGCAAACTACAACTCTAGGGATGTATCTTACCAATGTAATGTTCAGCAAAAGAAGCCAGTGGTATAGGGTTGCAATTCTAGAAAGTTCAAAAGTAGACAACACTACTCCATGGTATGAGAAAGCAGCGTGGCTTGGGATGACTCTTGCAGGGCTGGCGACCAGGAGCAGGTTCCCAGGGTCTTAGTCATGTCCCATTTCTCGTTCTGGGGGCTGGTCATATAAGTGGGTCCTGCTTAAGAACATTCTTCTAAAAAAAAAAAAAAAAAAAGAACATTCTTCTAGCTCTGTATTTGTGGCTTGTGTTTCTGAGTGTATTATATACTTCCATTAAAATATTTAAGGGGGAAAAAAAGGCACATTTACCAGAACTCCTAATTCCACTACTGTCACCCAAGATTTAACTGAAAAAGTGGAGAAGGAAAAGAAAATTTCCCCTTTCCTTCTTACTTCCTATTTCACATCCTATTTTGGCAGATGTTTCTCTTCTCCCTTCTCCCTTATTTACCTCTTGACTTAGATCTTTGCTCTTTTGGGGGACCTGGTCACAGGGAAGCCTTGAGACTGGGCCGAAACCCAGGTCTGTGGAGGAAGCCTGGATCACACTGCACTGTGGGAGGGGCTGGATCACAGGAGCAAAGAGAGCATTCAGTGCTATAGGTTTGCATTCTAATTCAATGGTGCTGTTTACTGTTGCTAGTATTGGGCAGGAGCAGATTTATAGTTCACACAGGTATCAGGAGCAGCAGCTATGTGGAGCATGACATTAAAGAGGGACAAAATTAGAGCCCAAGTCATTGTCAAGGAACCTATTTTAGTGGTCCAAGCAAGAAATGACATGAAAACAGGGCTTCATTCTTCTACTTTATCCAAATATAAGTGATAACATAGTGGTAGATGCGAATGTCAGAAAGCATGAAGGGGAAGATGACCAGGGTTAGCAGGGAAGATGTAGCCAAGGGCAAGAGAGGATCAGGCCGCAGTAATTAATCATAGCTAAGTAAATCTGGTATTTACCACAGCAAGGATACCATCAGGACCCATTAAGAGCTTCAAGGAATTTAGTTTCCTCTGTGATTACTAAAGCCAGCTTTGATAATTTAAAAATCACATTTTGTTTTTCCAGAGGAGTTTTTTCTTTATTCCTTAAGCAAACATTGATTTATTTCCTCCTTTCTGAGCAGATTCCTGGAGTTTAACTGCTCTGGCTGAAACAACTCTTGTGCTTCAAAGTCTCAGCAGCCTGCTTGTAGGAAGAGAGTATTTTAGTCTCAATGCAGCTGCAAAGACAGCCAAATGGAAGGTAAAGAAAAGACTGCCGCCCCACCCCCTGGGCTTGGAACCACTGGAAACCAGAGCTTAAACTTTATAAATAGAGGCAGGATCAGGGACGTCACGGTCAGAAAAATCACTCAGTGCTACAGCTATTAGACATCCGTTTTGGAATAACCTGAGTCAATAAATCCCATCAAGGTCAAATCCCAAGGACCTCGACGATGCAGCAGAATTGAGTGGCCATCGTCTGCTCAGGCCTGCCGGGAATCTGAGGTCTCAAGATCCCCACTCTGGGGAATGCCTGGGAGAAAAGAGTAAAGGAAGACAGACCGGGGTGGGGAGTGAGGGGGGAGCCTGAACCGATTATGAAGGGTTGCAGCCCACATCCCTGCTTCCTCCGAGAGGGGCTCCTGGACCCCTGCAGTAGGGGTGGTGGTGGTCTAGAGCCGGAACAGACCCTGGGTGGAAGCTGATGACATTACCATGGCGTCCAGTCCTGCCCCAGGATGGGGACAGCATATTAGACATGTATCACTCTTTGTGTGCTACAGATAGGCCCTTCCTCCGGCTCCTGGCTTTTGTACCCATTCCTGTTTCACAGCAAAGGCATGTTTAAGTAAGACTAGAGGAAAGGTCCTGCTACAGATGCCAAGGTCCTCAGCCTGAAATGAGGACAGGCGAGAGAGGGAGCCTGACTCAACCATCCGGGAGAGTCTGCGGTGTGGATAGAGTGCGATTCCAGGGATTTCATCACAATCGGGATTTGACTGTGCATACCAGTCCAGTGCCTTAACAGGCTGTCTCTGTGTGTGAGGCACTGGAATGGCTTCAAGGCCCAAAAATGATGAGGAGCCTTGTGAGCTTCCGTCTTCACAGAATTAGCAGGACGGACAGATGGACACAACAAAACTAAGTTCTAATCCAATGGGACAAAAACCGCGATGGATCTGTATCATAAAATACTATGGAAATAATGGGAGCAGCAAGGCTGGACAGGCTGGCGGGCAGTCTATCATGTACTCTCTCTTGCATTAATAAATTGGTTGATTTTCAAATAAGAAGCAGCATCTTAGCTGGATCTTGAAGTACATGCAGGAGTTCTCTACCTCAGAAGTAGTGACCATGTAGGAAGAAAACCTGAGCAAAGGACAAGCCAGAATTGAAGAAAGTGTGTCCCGCATGGAGTGTCTACGTACCCAGAGAGTACATAGGACTCTCTGCTGTGGGAGTCAGGGCAGTGGATGCTTATAGTGCACCTTCCTGGGATGTTAAATATTGGGGTAAAATAAGTGAAATAAACAGTAATTAGAGGCATTTTTAAAAGTTAAGCGTGAATGTAACAGAAGGCAAAATTGGCTTGAAGTTGTAAGATAAAGGATTCGCCCTAATATTGTGTGTGGGGTCCTGCTTTCTGCTACAGACCCAGACATCAGGGTCTTGGTCTGTGTCCTCCATCTTTCAGGGTGTGCTCGAGGAGGGCAGAGGAGCCTGGCTGATAGGGACCAGGGTGTCTGGTGAGACTGGGTGGTAGATGGGGACTGGCAGCCAGGGCTGCTCGGCATCGGGCTTCACGGAACACACCAGTGCTTTGGGACTGATCTGCATGGGTGGTAGAGAGCCCCTGGCAGCAGGCCCAGATGAAGTGCTGTGCTGCTGAAGCTGCACCATGGTCCTCACAGCACAGCCTTGCTGTCTGGGTAATGTAAACTGAGGCACAGGACTTACCTATCCGTTCCCCTGCTCGAGACCATCCATGGCTCCTCATGACCACTGAATGAAGTGCAAACTGTGCAAACTACAAACCCCGTGCTTGGGGGACAGATCACGAGACCACAAGGCCGGAAGTGAGGAGATGTGTGAGGACCCTGGGGAGTCACCAGAGCAGAGAGGGTAGTGCCGTGGGAGCGGAGAGAAACAGATGGCATTTAAAGTCCTCCTGGTTCTCTAACTTTGGACCTCTCACACACACCTGCCTACATTTCAATCAGGCCGAATGACTCACCCTTCCGCATGCCTCCCTGCAGGCATCCTTTGTACTCAGTCTCTTCCTTCCACCTGGATGTCCTCTCCTGGCCCCATCCCCTGATGGGGGCCCCTGTCCTCCAGGGTCCAGCTCATGCAATCTTGGAGGCCTCACCCTGAGCTAACACTGTGTGCTGGGTGCTGTGCGAGTCTGTAATATCTTCTCCCTGAGAGGCGAGGAATAGCATCTCCATTACGCAGAGTAGGGAATCAAGCATCAGAGACGTCAAGTAACTGCTCAAAGCCACTTAGCGTGCAAGTGACAGAACCAGAATTTGACTCCCAATCGATCACGTATTCTTTCTATAGAACCTAACACCACCTCTTCCTTCCACTGGTTTTCCTCATAACCAAGCCTGGCCATGGATTGAATTCCCCCCATATTTCCGCTCTACATACTGGCACCTCTCTGGGGTGTAGCATTGGCGCTGTGGGGTGGGATGAAGATGTGTGTGGGTGGACACTGTCGCCTTGTAAAGCAGCACTGGTTCCATACTCTGGCTTCAACTCTGATGGCTGTGTGGCTTCAGGCAAGTCAACTTCATAAATCCAAGTCTCAGTGCCGGGGACTCTTGGGAAACTAAACAGAATACAGCAAATATGAAGCTTGGTAAATGAGTAGGTGCTCCGTCATAGGGCCTTCTCCCTTGCACATGAAAGTTGTTCAATACATGTTTTCAAGACTAAAGAAACAAAACACTGGCGTATCACTTATAAGCTCATTTATACAAACCTTTGAAGACCTGGAAATCCTGTGTTTGAGATCAGTCATCCCCCTCAACACACACACACACACACACACACATACACACCCCTCTCAATGTAGCACACCATGTGTTTTTCAGTGAATTGAAACTAATTTCTACTAGAACGTTTCAAGGTACTAGTTCTCTTTGAGGGGACTCTGGCACAGAAGAGGGTAACATGTGTCACGTGAGCCAAGTGACAGTGTGTCTCAGGAGCCTCTCAGACCTGGTCATCCTGGAGCCCAGACTCTGAGCTGAGGAGACACTGTGCTGTGCCCGTGGGGGCTGCCCTGCCTCACGTCTGGGATCTGTACCCCAAAAGAAACGTAGAAGTTATACCTAGGTACCTGTTATAGTTTGGGTTTTAAACATTCCCCAAAGGCCATTCATTGAAAGCTTGGTTACCAGCCTGTGGCAATACTGGGAGATGGTAGAACCTGTAAGAGGTGGAAACTATGGAAGGAAGTTAGGTCATTGGGGGCATGCTCTTGAAGGGAATTTTGGGACCCCAGCTCCTTTCTTCTCTCACTCTCTCTCTCTATTTCTCTCTCTCTCTCCCTCTCTCTCTCTCTCTCTCTCTCTCTCTCTCTCTCTCTCTCTCTCTCTCTCCTTCCTGGCTGCCATGAGGTAAACAGGCCTTGTCTACCACAAGCTTCTACTATGATGTTCTCTGCCACCAACAGGCCCAAAGCAACAGGCCAATAACCATGAACTGAAATGTTTGAAACCGTGAGCCAAAATAAACCTTTCCTCTTTATAAATTAATTATTTCTGGTATTTTGTCACATTAATAGAAAGCTGCCTAAAACAAAGCCCTTCATCTTGATTCCTCCTTCCTATCACCCCCAGGCTAATCACAAACTCAGTAGATTCTACCCTCCACTCCTCTCCCCTCACTGCCATCTGCAGCTGGGGCCTCTGCCATGTCCCTGCCTTCTACCCCAGCCCCATTACTCTGCAAGCCATTTTCTACTCTGTGCGGTGGATGGTGATTCACAAATGCAAAACTCATCAGATCTTTTCCTGTTACAACCTTGCAATCTTATCAACAAGTATATACTGAGCATCCACTAGGAACAAGTTACCAGTCTAGACAAGAGCAATACAGCAGTGCGTGAAATAAAGACTGTCCCTGTGATGACCAAACTCTTCAAGCTGCCTGCTGGGCCCCCGAGAGTTGCTTCCCCATCATGCCTCTGGCTCCCCTGGAATCCTCTGATCCAGTCTCATTGAGCCCCGTTTCTTGCTGGCACTACCTGCTCTTTCTGACCTCCGGACCTTTGCCTACGCCCTTTCCTTTGCCCAGAGCACCCTTCCCCCTCCTCCTCCCTGCCACTGGATACCAGTTCCTGTTCACCCTCCCAGTCTCAGCCTCAAGGTCACCTCCTCCAGAGAACCTTCCCTGGACTCCAGAGGCCCTAGGCACCCCGCCATGGGCACCTAGAGCACCTTGTAATTTCTTGACCCTCCCTGAAGGCAAAAACCACATTTTGTGTTTATTTTATATAGTTCTGATCCTGAGGGTGAAGCGCTGTAACGAGGCTTCTCTGCTCTTGCTAGGTAAGGAATAGTTGAATCAGCCAGTCCAGTAGGCATGTGCTGAGTCCTCCCCAGGCATAAGCACCCCGGGCAGCCCTCTGGGACATCGGAAGCTTCTGGAAGGCCAGCGGGGTAAGGAAGGGAACAGAGAGGCGAATAGTGGGTGTTTGTCTGCTGTCTGCCTCCCTCCTGATTGTCCCCACCCTCCTGCCCCCCCAACATAATATGAATCCCAATTCAGTATGATTCTAACTCATGAGCTCCTGATTCAGCTCTGCTTGTGCAGAATGGAAATGGAGTTTTCTCTCGTGCCAGGCCATGTTGTAGCCCTCAGGCCCCAGCTTCTTAAAACTTCTCCCAGGAATTTGTGCTAATGGAGAGTCTGGTAAACCTGGCCAGGAAGGATGTCGGGGTCTCCGTGCCCCAAGATGTGTCCTCGGGGACAGAAGGGAATGAGAGAAAGTGGGGGTAGCCCAGAGTCACGTCAGAGAAGCTAGTGTCCTTCAGTTTTTCATCCCAGTAAGCATTTTTCAGGTCTGCTGGGTTTTGGCACCTATCAGCAAGGCTATTTTAAAGTACATAAAATCTGAAAATAAATGGAGTTGGGCTGTGGCAGAGGAAGACTGGTTTGGCAAGGACTGCTTCTCCTGTGAGGACAGTGCGCTGGGAGGGAGCTGCAGAAGAGCAGGCCTGGAGAGGAAAGGGAAGTCCTGCCCACTCCCTCAGGCTGGCAGCACACTGCGCCACCCACACTAGCGACCTTCTCCTGTGGTTTCCTGGAACCTGAAGGGCAGAAGGCAGCGAGAGAAGCAGGAGGGAGCAGCCGGTGTCACCACAGGGAGGGATGCAAGTTGCTGACCTGTTATTAGCCCTTCCCCATCCATGGCCCTTACCTGACTCAGGCGGCATCTGCTTGACCCACGTGGCCAAAGCCTGCAGCAGAGAGCTGCTGGCCTTCAGCTTTATTCAGCGATCCTCTGCCACATTCTGCCCCACACCTACCTTGCACGGCATGGTCATACTGTGCATTTCTGATCGTGCTGAGATCTGAACCTGACTTCCAACCTTATGCCCCAGGTCTGACTCTGCCCCTGTCTGGCATATTTGACACTTGATACTGCTGATCTGGGCCTGGCTCTAGTTCCCTTCGTTGAAGATCATTCACACCATGTCCCAAACTATGTGCTTTAAAACGCCAGAAATCCAACAAGATATCCTAGAAAGAGCAGGCATCTGGATGAAGCCCAGCTTTGCTGTAAGGCTGATTACCACGGTGAATTAGTGAGTCTCCCTGGGCCTCGTTGTCTTCGTTTGTAAAATGGGATCATAAGAGCACAGCCTTCATAAGGTCAATGAAAGAATTCACTGATTTACTTAGCAAAGCAGCCAACACATAGTAAACACTCAACAAATAAGTTATTCATTGAATAGATAAAATAAGAAATTCAGCCCCCGAGTCCCTACTGTCATTTACGAGTGACAAATGGATGCTTACCACTCATGCTCCCCAAAATATGACATAAAGGTGGTTAGGACTATGGTGCCTTTCTCTGTTCTGCAAAACTGGGCTCAAAAGAGAGAACTAGGGCTCCAGGGAGGGTCTGTGGATCCCCCAGGCAGGTCCAGAGGCAGGTCCAGGGGCAGGTCCCCCTGGCAGCTTTCCCAGGCAGCCGAGAGCAGGAAGAATGCAGGAGGAAACACAGTTCGTGCTCTGCAGAGCACTGTGGCTGCGGAGGCTGCACGGGGCTCGAAGCCGCGCATCGCGGTGCACCTGAGAAAGCGACCGGGAGGCTGAGCAAATGCCTGTCCTCAGGTGTTCTGTGCCGCACAAGTGCCCGCCAGCTCCAGGGAGGCGGAAGGAGCACTCTCAGTAGCAGCTGCGGGGTGGAGCAGGCCTGGTACTGTCCGCTCCCTTTCTGAAGTTCGACTTGGTTCCGGGGAAGCACATGCATGTTTTGCTGGTTGTGGCCTCCCAGCCCTTTTCTGAGACTCCCTCCCTCCTGTTGGCCTCCCGACTCAGCTGTGATGGAAATGTGGGGACCGCGGGGCTCCAGGGAGGACCGGCCTGCTCAGCACGGTGAGGTGCAATCGCTGGTGACATCTCATTAAACCAGAAACCACTGCTGACTCAGGCTGCAGCTTGGAAGGAGCTGCCTCCGGGCTGCGGCACCCCCTCCCCTTGGGGCTGCACGGGGTGAGATGAAAATATGATCGGCAGGATAGGAAAAGGCCGCTCCTGTCGGGCGGCAGGCCGTGGGCAACCAGCATACCGACCGAGAAGAGTGTGTTGACTGGAATAAAGGTGTGCCTGCTCTCACACACCCCAAGTCCGGGGGCTTAGACAAGATGGAAACTGCTTCCCTCAACATACCAGCTCGGGGCCAGGTGGAAGCCCACAGCCTTGGGGACCCAGCCTCCTCCGCTCACATAGCTCCACTCTTCCTTGATGGCTGCGCTCACCCTGGTGGTCCAAGAGAGAGCCCCATTGCACCCACACTCCAATTGGTGGGAGGAAGGATAGGGAGGACAAGGCTCCCCTCGGTGAGCAGCACCCAGCTCTGCCACCACCATCGGTGACCCTTCAAGAAAGCCTGGCAAACATTGTCCCCATTAGGGGAACCACGTGCCCAGGGCGTCTGAAGAAGACAGACAAACAGGCTTATCACTATGACCAGCACAGACCAGTTGCAGCCATGCAGAGAACAAACCACCACAACACAACCCACAGCGAAAGAAGCACCATTCAATTATTTACTCGAGGAACACTTATTAAGACCAACAGGCATTAAGGAAAAAGAAGTACAAGTACAGCCCCCTCCCTCGGTGGGCTTACAGTCATGAGGAGGGGTCATCAAATGTACTAAGTGCTGTAAAGGAAACATGTTTCTTCACTATGCCCCTGCTACCTACTAGTCAGTACACCAGTTCTGGGGACGCCGTGATAAAAGACACAACTCTCAAACTGCTGACCCTTTGGAAGGGGTGACAGATGGCTGCAAGGCAACCTCAGTCGGGGTGGTGAGTGCTGTGCTGTGCTGAGTCCAGGGACCCCACACACAGCCACAAGGTCTCAGCAGGACCAAAGAGCCGCCCAATGCTCTAAGACCCCAGATTCTCAGCACAGCCAGAGAAGCAGCCCCTGAATAAGTGAATTTCTCAAAAGCCTAGCTGAAAGGGTCAGAATTGGACTTAAACTGATCTTAAAGACAAGACAGAAATGGGATAATTCTTGCACATGGGACTATGCACTAAGACATCCTTCTGCCATGTAAATTGAGCTCCAGGAAACGGTGGGTTTGGGAGGCAGAATGTGGGAAGATTCCCAAGGCAGAGGTGGGGTTAGTGTGTCTGGAGGATGAACAGAATCCTCTCCTGCCACGCATCCCAGGGCTCCACAACGTTGTGCCCCGTCAGCCTGGAGTTTCGTTACAAGTTAGTGGCCGTGAGCTCAGGGACATTCTGTGGCCTCAGGGTAACTTAATTCTGACTCTCATAATCTCTGTGGCCAAAAATGTCCTTTGTCCAATCACAATCATGATCACTGTTACTGAAATTAAAACCTACTTTCTTTTATTTGGGATTTGAAGGGCTAGGACAGTGGTTTACCGCTCTAAACAGAAAATGTTTTCTGAGCTGTGAAGAATCTTAAAAATATTAGGTGATGCTCTTTTTATCTTTGTAAAGATCATGTAGTAAGTGGAGTAGGGCCTAAATTTTAGGGAATGACCCCGTCTATGTCAGAAGCTGTGCTAAGCACCTTACCTACATCACCTCCCATAGTCCTGTCAGGTAAGCATTTGACTGATTTTCCAGTTGAAAAATTACAGCACAGAGAAGTAAGATGACTTGCTCGTGGCCACACAGGTAACTTGTAGCAGAGTGAAGCCTAGAACTAAGTCTGGGTGACTCTTTTCAATTTTCCATAATCCTAGAAGATTGTGATTAGGTCATTCCATAGCCTTTTCTTTACTAGGTTAAGCAATTCCTGTTCTATTTAATTTTCTATTCTTTTTGTGATGGGCACTTTGTTTTATGGAATATCTGACAGTTTTTGGAAGCCAAGAGCTATGCTTGGTGGGTATGAACAGGTGGAGCTATCTTAGAAGCTTGGCATATCATAATCTCTAAGAAGAGTTTGTTTGAATCTTAAAACCCCACTAGCGCTGGGATCTTACGACAATTGGGGCCAATGGAAGCCTGTAGAGTCCTACGCAGAGCACTTGAAACAAGACTGAAGACAATTTTGTCAACATGAATCTCACAGTGTTTTGATTAAAAGTTGATTACCGTGTTCTGAAAAATTTAAGAGTACATTAACAGGAGTATGTGAGGATAATAGGGATGATGGCAGGAGGGAAAAAAGTGCATGTCTCCATCACTCCATTTAGCCATCAAAATACTAGACTGTCACTATGTTCAAGACCAACGCCAGGCACTTTGGAAGACCATGGTGGGGGACAGTGTTTGGAACAGTGAGAATTACTGCATGCATTTGCTATCATGGTTAATCTTGCTTCTTCAACTTGGTTATGCCAACTCTATTTTGTACTTTTCATTTGTCTAGTCACACAAAAAGTGCCAGAAAAATCCCAGCAGCATCCTACAAATACACAAGCATCTGTCACACCCAACAGGAGCCTGAGGAGACATGACTGAGTATAGTACAGTATCCTGGACATTAGGTTACAAACTAAAGATACAGGAATAAACTATGGACTTTATTAATAATGATGTTTTTAAAAATCACTCGCCATTTCTAGTGAGGTAATAATGTCATTCTCCTTCAAGGAGAGGGGTCCAGGGACTGAAAAGACAAAGGAACATCATAAGGTCATGGCGGGTGGTGAATGGGCCTGCTTGACCCCAGCCTGCGATCTCAGCCTTGGTTCCATCATCTGTCAGACAAGCTCAGCTAAAACCCTCTGACCAGTGAGGTCTTGGGTTCTGTGCCAGACCAGTGTCTCTCACAAGACCCAGAGCCATCCCAGGTCACTTGCCTTAAGCCATTTATGACAAATCTTTCATCTCTCATTCGCCACCTTTCAAATGGCCATTCATTTTATTTGGCAAAATGTAAAACAATCTCCATCACCTTATTAAGCTCTCCCCTTGATGAAGCAGAGGGAGAAATGCCATTATTGGGAACAACCTCTCTGCAGCACACTTCCCACTGTTTGGCAAATTAAAAGCATTTGGATGAAGCTCTTCTGTGGCCCCGATCAATAGCTCGAGCCATAATTATTCAGTGATGCTTGTAGTTTTCTGTGCTGACAGCCGGCTGGGTGTGCTAATCTGTAATTGTTTCATATGTCTATGTAGCTTGTCTCTTCCCATGATTGGGGTCTGCGGCAAACTAATCAATAGCATCTTTATGGGACCTGGGGAATGGGCTTTCCATTATCTAAACCCTGGGAGCCCTCACTGTTTCTCCAGCGGTGATATTAACCACCCTTGTATGGGGCTCTTTATTCTCCTGTGTTTAGCCACCTGACGCAGAGCTAAGTGGCACTTTGCAAGGACAAAACATGCCCATTTTATAGGATAACTGTGTAATACCAGGCATTAGATGGTGTTTAATGGTCATATGCCAAGGAGCAAGAAACAATCAAATCTTATTAGCTTAGATTTCTCTAATGTCAGCATTACTCATCATTGAGGGAGATGTGGGTTATTGAAGTTTGTCTTTTCTCAAGCAGATCTTTTTCTAAAGGATGGTGCAAGTTAAAGCTGTAAACAAAACTGCAGGGAAGAAGGTTTAAGATATTTCAAAGGATTATTTTTCTCACCATCACCTGTTCGACTTTCAGAAGTACCCAGTTACACAGGCGGAGGCAGCATGTGCCTTCCAAATCCTTCTAGAGTCTGACAGTTGAGAGACCCACCCCTGCCTCTCTATTTCCCTGGCCAGCTTACTTGGCTTGCTTTCTGCCAGTTTTGATTGGTTTTGTTTTTCTATAAAATAGAAATACGGCCTGCTGACATTAGAGGAGTGCTATGGAATAAATGTAAGAATAAATGCAATAAAAGATCCAACAGTGAGTTTTAAATACAGAAACAGTATGTCAGTTAATTATTTCATACATTGAAGAGTATTTTGGTTGCTTTCTGCTTTTATTTTGCATTTTTATTATGGTTTGCCTATTTAGGCTGACTCCCCATGTTATTGAGAGTAACCAAACTAATTCTCTTATAACTCATTAAGATAGGCAGAGTTTGGTTATCCTCCCACGTGGGAGCAATTAGTGCTGGCGAGACCTTCTTTTTACATTAGAGGAAGTGTGAGGCTGCAGGCTCCAGTGTGAACTTGAGCCCAGGTAACTCGCTCTGACTGTGCTTATTATTAAGTACAACACCAGACGGCACAGATCTAGCTACTCCAGCTCTTCCAGAGCAACCTAGGGCTGGTGTAATGAATAGGGTTCCAAAATTATGGGTGCACTTCTTGAGAGACTGAGGTGTCTGAGGATCCAGTCATTTTTCTGCAGGAGAACAGGACCTGACAGACTGAGCAGGACTGAGTCCCCAGAGGGCATGAAATTGCTCTCACACAATCCTTTTAATAGCGTCTAGGGGTCACCCCGTCATTAACACCTTGCCTAGCTTTTAATAAATGCCCACACACAAGTGGTTCTAGAAAAAGGAAGCTGCTCTGAACCCTCAACTGATCATCCTGATGGGTGAGGTCCCTGCTGGCTGACCTGAGGCCGCTGCTGTGCTGTGCGCTGGCCATGCGCGTCACCATGCTCCAGGGAGGGCCATATCCGTGCTCCTCAGCCTGAGCCGCCTTATTTAATGCTCAAGAGCTGGCCTTATATCAAATGCATACTGGCATCGTTACTGAAAGACTGATCCAAGACGACAGATAGCTCATAATGGTTGTTACTCTGTTTTCAGCTTCTAACACTGAACCTCCATCCACCACCACTCATTTAGCACATTTTAAAAATTTCAATGTCCGCAATATTGCATATATTCTCTGAGTCACTTTCTCTTTTTGGTACAGGAGAAATTAAAGCAAACCAACCTAAAATCTCTGGAAACATAGAGCGGGTTGGAAATAACTGTCTCTTTACATGAAAGAGAACATGGAAAAACTGATGACTCCAATCTGTGTGTAAGCCATACTTTACCCTGGAAGAATTATTAGAAAGAACGGGACATATATTTCTGTTGACACTGTATATTAAGTGGACTTTCTAAGCCCTATTTGTCTGCATTAAACAAATACACTTGGTTTCCAACCATGTCCTGTACTTCTTCTAGTTTCAAATCAAAGGGATTAAGACTCCTAATTAAGACACTGGAGGAAGCCTGATCAGTTTTGCCAGCACAAATTAGTTCAGAGGCCCAGAACTGCTCCTTTCTGCTTGCTGGTATGGGAGGTCTGTTTGCTTTAACATGACTGAGGAAATGAAATATCCCTAAGACAAAGAACCAATATTTCACTTTTGGAGAGTTGCTAAAGGGAATTTGGAAGCTAATGCACATTAGCAGCAAATCCAAAATGCAACTAGAAGGAAAAGTGTTATTTAGAAAGAAAGCAATGTGACTAGGCTGGTCCTCGGAAACAGATTGCACCTTATTTATTTATTTTCTTACTTATTTATAAGGAACAGAGATGAAACAGAATCTCCATTTCCCTACAAGGCTCTATGAGCTTGGGGCATTGTCTTGGTCCCTTGGTACATGGTACATGTCAAGGTTTTAGACGAATTATTTTGCTCACATTCACGACATTTCTCTGAAATAGTTGTTACTATTACCTCTGTTTTAGAGGTAAGAAATCAAAGACGCTGTTATGGTTTGTGTCTAGATGTCCCCCCAAAGCCTCATGTGGTAAGAGATAGCTGGATCTAGAGTGTGTGATTACTAAATTGATCCATTGATCGGTTTGGCATCGTTCTGCTGGGATCAAGAATGTGAGACTGAGATTGGGGGTGGGAGTGTGGGCCGCCCTGGGGGCAGATAGCCTAGATAATAGATACAGGAAGAAGCTTAACTAGCTGCTTGTTTGCATTGCTTATTTGCATACATTCCTTGCATTTTCCGCACTTTGCTTTGCCGCCGGCCGGCTGCCGGTCTGCCATGCGAGCCCACCCTGCCTCGGACCCAGCAGACTATAGACTGAAACCTCTGCAGACTGTGAGCTAATAAACCTTTCTTCCCCTAACTTTGGGTGTCGAGTATTCTGTCCCAACAACGAGAGAAAAGTAACTAAAATAGACGCCCAACATGGGTACTTACCTAAAGCCAAGTATTCTGTGAGGCCCTCGATGATTGTCTCTGTCGATTTGTATCCACCTAGGAAGGGTGAGGTGAAGAACGATCGCAGTCAAGGGCAGCACAGACTTGTCCAGTTTGGAGGGTGCATTTGTTTGGTTTGGTTTTCTCCCTGTTCAGGGGATCTGGTCAGACTGCAGCGATGCTCCAAGGGTGGCAAGAAATTGAGTGAGATACACAAGCTGTAGTCAGACATGACTTCTTCTCAGTGCAGGGCTGAGTGTGCCCTCTCTACCAGGCTCCTTGTCTTTTCCTCCTTCTTTCCTTGGGGTGGGTACTTTATAAAGAAAAGGGGTTTATTTAGTTCATTGGCGGCTACAAGTCCAAACGGTGTGGCACTATTTCTTCCGTTTTATCATTTAACATGTATTATGAACATCTTCCCGTGTTCACACATTTTCTACAGTACCAGTTTATGTGGTTGCACACTATTCCTCTGAATGCATTTATAGGATTTATTTCCTTTTTTTTACCAAGGTCTTGATTGTTTCAAATTTTGTGCCAAGATAATTTGACAAACAACATCCTTACAGTGAAATCTTTGTACATATATATTATTAGTTCCTTGGTATAAATTTCCAGAGTGGAATTTCTGAGTCTAGGAATATATAAAATCTTATGGTTGAGATGTGTCCAGTACGGTGAAGCCGAGGTTCCAAATCATTGGCTGCCAAAGTCTGCTCCACATCTCACTTCCTACCTCAGTTCAACCTTGAGTTGAGGATGCCCTCAACTTGCCCAGTCGGTTGGAGAACAGAATGAAAAGCGAAAACTGTGGCTTTGCTTTCTGTCCCATAAGCCTGGCATGCCCTTTCCAGCCGCTTTCCAAATGTTCTTCATCAGGCATGAAGTCGCCAGAGGAGGGAATGTGGCCCTACCGCAGGGCTGCTCGGAGTCCCCCCCAAACATCCGCCCCCACCACCTGCTAAGCTGGGTTGGGGGTCGTTGCCTGCCTTGGCCATCAGCCAGAATCTCTGAAAGGAGAGGTGCAGAGCCTGCTCAGTCTTGCATCCCTGGCACCTGTATAACACTGAAAAATAAATGTTTGCTGGATGACTACATTAAAAAACGAGTTAATACCACTGAGAGAAAGAATCCAAAGTGACCTTGGTGATAGTAGGCTGTACACAAAGGGAAACAAGGATCGCTGAAGGCCGACAACAGAGACAACGTAAGACCAGACACGTCAGCTTCTGGCAGAAGCTGGGAGAAAGAAGAGGCAGGGAGGTGACAAGATCGGGGAGCACCGCGCACTTTGCATACATTATCTCACTTAACTCTCATTCTACTAAAACCTACAGAGCAAGTTTTACAGTCTCCAGTTCAGATGAGAAAATTGAGAGCCAGAAAACTTTTCTTTTTTACCCACAATATCATACCCATGAAAAAGAGGGTCAATATTCCACGGCGGACCCGCCTTCAAGACACCTGCCTCCTCTTTTGCGTACTGGTCATATTCCATTTACTCCGGGAAGCTGAAAAGTGAATCTACTCACGTGTGGTCTGAGTGAGGGTATGAGGCATTTTACCTAGTTCTGAGGACGTGACTGGTGTCGTCTGCTACAGATGCCAAACGGGAGATAGACTGATTCGTCCTGAAAGGCCTTGCCCTCGGGGCCCAGTTCTGCTTTTGCTCCCGCCAAAGAGGCAATCGTTCAGGACAAGGGTCATGCTAACTCCCGGGTATGGATGGCGCAAGTAATGTACAGGCTGCGAGGCCTCCCCACCAGCAGTCAGGAAAGCCATTTATCTGTCAGCTAATTCCGAGCGACATGATCCCCGTCATGCAGGTTGGTGGCTCTCCTGGGCCCTGTAGGCACATTCAAACAACAAAAGGAGATTAACCGCTCAGCAAAGAGACATTCCTAATGTCATCACCACAGCGCTGACTTTTTCACTTCAGGTACTCTGCCAGAGTGCTTCGCCGCACGACCACCAAGCAACTAGAGAATTCTTTCTCACATGTCAGCAGGGTCTGCCAGGGAAAGTCCTGGCAAGAGCCAAGTCCTGCGTCCTGCCTGATTGCAAGATCACTGAGTAGGTCTGAGTCTAGCTGAGCCAGGCCAAACCAGCTCGTTTCATTTTGTCTTGGTTTTTACATCCCAGTAGGAAGTCTCCCCCCTTTAATGGAGAGGCATGGTTCCTCCCTAACCACAGAGCAGAGTGAATTTGGTCAAGATACTGTCAGGCCTGAGGTGGACCATGACCCCCCACACCCGAGGATTAGGAGGCCCACAAGCTTTCTCTTAATTCTAGGACTCAGATCCACAAAACTTCTTATTTGACAGATTTTCAAGGGGTCAGGAGCAGAGCTGGCCCAGGGTTGGAGATAAGGCTTAATGAGACCCTAATATCCCCAGTCTGGCCAGGCTTTTAAAGTCTGGTCTGAAACCAGAATCTGGGCCAGAATACAAATGGATGGGAGTGGGAGAGTCGCAGAGATCTTCCAAATATTGTTCCTAACTTTATTAGTGCTTAGTAATTTGGGCAGCTTCAGGATCCTAAAAGAGCAAAAGAAAAAAGGGAGGATGGCAAGTCAAGAAGCTCATGAAAAGCATGGTTTTTAATGGCTTGACTTTCTGTTGCCTCTACTCTGTTTGATAGAATTCATTTCTGTGAGTCATTACACAGAAGCACTCACAGATAACAATTATAGTAACAGCCACCACATAAATCTCCTTGATATAGGCAAGCAATACCTCCCCAGACATTTTTAGTAGGCTGGGAAAAGAGTAGAAACAGATGATGAACTCTTTGGGGCACTTGTAATTATGAAAAGATAAGTTATTCTTATTTGTCTTTAGGATTTAGACCTACAGATAGCCATTCTCTTGACTCAGGGGTCTCTAAACTTTTTTGATTATTGAAATATTTTTTGATTATTTTATCCTATCTGTAAAAATGTTTATTTGTTTGTTGTTCGTTGAGACAGAGTATCACTACGTAGTTCAGGCTGGCCTTGAACTCATGGTGATCCTCCTGCCTCAGCCTCCCAAGTGCTGGGATTACATGTCTCTGTAACAATTTCTAAAGTATACGTTCCCTAATATATTATGTATTTATATACTTTATGAATGCCTCGCCATATTGCCCTATCATGTACATTTTAAAGGATACACAAGACATTGAAGGTTACATAAAATAGATGAACACCAACAGAGATTAGATGTTAGAATATCTTCTTCCCTCCTTTCAAAGGACTCTATCACTTCACCCCATTTTGGAGACCATTAAATCTAATTCTCTTAGAACCTGTATTAGTTCGCTTGGGCTGCCATAAAATGGTATCACAGACTATGTAGTTTAAACAACAGAAGTACGTTTTCCTACAGTTCTAGAGGGTGGAAGCACAGGATAATGGTGGTGGCGGGTTTGGGTTCCTCTGAGGTCTCTCCCTGACCTGCAGACTGTCACACTCCAGCTGTTGCTTCACTCCGTGACCCTCTGTACATACACTTCACTGGGCCTCTGTTCCCCTAAATCCCCTTTTTAAAAGGTCACTAATCAAAATGGGTTTGCCCACCCCCATTGTCTCATTTTAATTTAAATACCCCTTTAAAGGCCCTATCTCCAAATACAGTCACATTCTGAGGTGCGGGGAGCTGGCAGCTTCAATACCTGAACTTCGGAGGGACCCGCAGTGGTGTCTCTTTCAAACAAAGGCCCAGTGGCCCCCTGGGAGGAAAGAGAAGCTGACATAGGATGGTAGAGCACAGCCCTGGAGGTCTGCCCTTGAGTCCTCAGCTGACCAGCGTAGCGCAGCCCCTCGGGAGTGATATTACCCCCATCGTAGCAAAAGAACCTCCTCACCTGAAGCCAGGGTTGATCTTCCTAATATCAGGTAAGGCCAGGCCACTGCCGACTTCCCAGGGGTGACTTCCCCAACTTCACGATGTGGAAATCCACAGGAACCCACAAGAACCCTGGGCAGGGCCAGCTGTCCTCAGCCTCTCTCTGCTGTGGAAGCAGCAGCCAGGGCACTGGAGGGTCTAGTGGAGGAAGACTCAGAGGCGAGCCTTGCCCACAAAACTCCAATATGGTGAGGCAGGACTATGTGCCCAGCTGGTCTTTAGCAACATGTTCGTTGAGTGTCCTTTTATATACACTCTTCCCTCCCTGAATAGCCTCCACCTTCAGATCACTCAGCTATTCTGTAGCTCGAGGGCCTCCCTGGCTCACACGCCCCAGGTGATTCCTATAGTTTAGGAATCTGAGAGGCTGGGGAAAGAGACAAAACCAATCCCAGGGAATTAATCTCTAATGCTGGAATCTCACGTGCTGGGATTCTAGGCTAGGGAACCTTTGGGAAGGTAGCAGAATGTGCCTTGCTTTCCAAATTGCCCCTTTGGTGAGAGATCCTGATACTGGATACTCCTGCCATATAAATCTACTTCCTCCATGGACCTGCTCTTGTCTGCTGATGCCAAAGGGACTTCAGTGAGAATGATCAGCATCTAACACCAGGTGACACTGACTCCAAGCTAGTAATTCCAAGCCTGGAAGCAAGTCAGAGTAGTAACTGCCTTGAATGGGGCAGGAAAACAGGTCAAGTGATCGCATGGGCTAGGGGCAAGTTAAAATGGGGGCTCTGGAATTCACTGCCTAAAGTGACTCCTGGGTCTACTACTTCCTACCTGGCTATTTCATCTTAGGGGCCAGTCTCCTTATTTTAAAACTGAAACAATGTTCATGTCTATCTCACAGCACTAAGAGGTTTAAAGGAAATAATGCCCTGACTTACATTAAGCACGAGGCAGGAGCCCACACAGGCAGGTGTGTGGAAGTTTGCTTTAAAAATGATGGGCCAGAGAGAACTACAGACCAATTTCTCTAATGAACATAGATGCAAAAATTTTTAATAAGATATTAGCAAACAGAATGCAACGGATTATCAAGAAGATTATACACTACGACCAAGTAGGATTCATCCCAGGGATGCAGGGATGGTTCAACATACGCAAATCAATACATGTAATACACCATATCAACAGAATCAAGGACAAAA
>PVJO010026677.1:0-20755 GCA_004026905.1 Hystrix cristata
GTTAAGGTAAAACGTTTGTGAGGGTCCCTTGGAGTCCAGCTGGAGAATATGAGCCGGAGCCTGCTCTTCGACTTCTAATGTGCCTGTATGAGAAAGAAACATGTGCTGGTACCTCCTCTACAACACTTTTGCACAAGAGCGCCCTCTGCTGTGCCTGGTTTTCCAACAGTTTGGGGCTTTCTACAGTTGGAAGTTCTTGGCGTGTCTAACTGTAGATCAGTCCATCCAGCCTTAGTGATTCTTTTCCAGGGGAGGGCAGGGTATTATTTAACAAAATGTATAGCATTCAGAGGGTTGGAAGACAGCTCTGCTGGCCCACTCCACTTCGGGTACCTAGAACCTCAGCCTCCTGCAGGAGACTTCCTGGACACTACTTCTACGTGCCTGCTTACTCAGGGGAAACTGAGGCAAGCAGTTCGGAATGAGGAAGCAAATCCCGTGCAGACTGTAGCCTAGCCACTTCCTTTTCCGGGTGTGGCCCCGGCTGCCCTGAGCCCTGGGGAGGGACGGAGTTCATGCAGCTGCAGAAAGAGGCGGCCCAGGCGGGTGACCTGCGGCATTCTCTGTGCTGGGAGTGTGTGTGGGTTAGAACCCGGAGCCTGCCTGCTTCCTTATGGCACGGGGGGAAGGGCAGGCTCGTTCAGGATGACTCCAAAGTCCCCAGAAGTGTAAAGTCCAATGTAGTCTGTGTTGTATAGTTAGGGGTAGGGCTGGCTTCACAGGTGTAGGACTTATGTCGTTGTGGAAAGCTGCGTGTAGAAAGGCCCTGCACTTGGTTTAATGCTCTTCTGTCGCCGCCTTGAGATTCTTAATTTTTCGTTGTTTTTTTTTTTTTTTTTTTGGTGGTGCCAGGGATCAAACTCAGGCCCTTGTGCTTACAAGGCAAGCACTCTAATCACTGAGCTAAATCCCCAGCCCGAGATTCTTAATTTTTGAACAACAGGCCCACATTTCCACTGTGCAGCATATACTGAGTGGGAGTACGGTGGGGCTCTGTCTTCTGGCCGTAGCTCCACCTTCCCGGGGCAGTCTGGGAGCATCTGGGAAATGCACGTCAGAAGGAACGATCTGTGGACCGGCAGCCCCTCACAGAGCCTGCTTTCTCGCGCCTGCGTGCATTTCGGTCGCCTCCCAGGGTGCCCGGCCGCGGCGCCTCCGCGCCCTTAGAGTCCTGGTCCGCCCGCAGCCTGTCTGTCTCCGGAGGTGCGCCGGCTACGCGCGCTGTCTGCCGCCGGTCCACTGCAGCCCTGCGCTCTGCGCGCAGCGTCCAGCTCGAGCGCTGCCCGGCGGGTTTCGGTTTTCTGGGCGCCAACTGCTCGGTTCATCCGAAACGTGCTGGACAGCGCTTGCCCGTCTGACCAGCATCTCTCCCTCCCGTCTTTCCTGTCTGCACAGAGCCCGGGGCGCAGCCTCCTGAGGGCTCGCTGTGCCTGCGGGGCCCTCTTCACTGAGCTAGTTCCTGGTTCCTGCTCCGAGGAGTTGTACTTCACTTCTCGGATCGTGCCACTCTGTCATTAAGGTCACACTCAGCTCAGTGGACAATTTTGTCATCTGCGTCCTCATGGCACAAATCTGGCCTGAAGGATATGGTATCATTGGTATAGCTGAACCTCACTCACTCCTAGCCAGGATGTTGGGAGAAAAGGGACCGGGAGGTGTTGATGCGGAGGGACGCCCAGCTACCTGTCCCCGCCTCCACGTCCAAGGGCAGGTCTGGAGCAGCCAGGAACAGGGTCCACAACGCGTGAATAACTAGTGAATAACTAGCTGAGCAGCGCCCAGGCTGAGCGTGGAATTCAAGGTTTGCTCACCTCTCCAGAGCTGCCTGGATCTGATGGGGTCATGGGCCTTCGCTGGGCCTCCTCGGCCTTCCAGGTGATTCCGGTTCAAGCCTTCGGCGTCTGAACTTCGAGGCAGATGGTCCGTGCAGGTCATCGGACCAGCGTGGACCTTGAGTCGAGGCTGCAGGTGCGTGCGGCTCCTCGCAGGAGGCCGGGAGCCAGCAGCTTCAGCACCGCGGGGTGGACAGCGCCCGAGGCTGCTCGCCAGAGTCCATCTGGACACAGCGAGGCTCCTCCTTCTCCCCTCACGCCCGTGCTTGCCCCGGGAATCTGGGCGACTCGGGCCCTGGGGCCTGCACTCGGGGAGTCAATGCCTGAGTTTGGGGTCAGGGAAGGTGAGTTGGAGGCAGGGAGGGCGCCGGGCTGAGCTCACTTGGGAGGGGGCTGAAGGCTGAGCCTCTCGGTACAGCCTTAATTAACCCCAACTTCCGGCCTGAAGTTTTAAAGGCAAGGTGAGTGTACCTCCGAGGCATATGGGGATGCGAATGGGGAGCAAGGCAGCGGCCCATCTAGCAACAGAGAGGAAAGTTAAGGACTCTCTAGGAACCATGTAAAAGCCACTCTCTGGCTGGGGATTTAGCTCAGTGGTCAGAGTGCTTGCCTAGCAAACATAAGTCCCTGAGTTCAATTCCTGGCACACACACAAAAAAAATCCCCCTCCTTGGGAATTGAAAGGACTATATCCCCAGTCCTTTTAATTTTTTCATTTTTTAAATTTTGAGACAGGGTCTCACTGTGTAAGATCCTCCTGTCTCTGCCTCCCAGAGTGCTGAGATTACAGGGTTCAGACACCACACCCACCTAAAAGGCCCCTGTAGGTCGAAGATTATAAAGCTTTTATACAGTCAGCTCTGAGCCTCACAAAAGCTGAAAGAAGTAGACTCAGATATACACTGGAGTCCATGAGAGATCTCAGAGAGGGTGGCCAACCTTTCCACATCACACAGCTTGAAGAATGTTGAGCAGGACTCAGATCCAGGATTCTGTACACGGGCTCACCGGCTTGTCCTCTCCACTCTCCACCTCGAGAGAATGGTGCTGCCTCCCCAGCCCACTGCCCCTGCAACTTTGGCGGGGGGTGCATTGGGCACTTGGACAGGGCTAACAGTTTTTGGCCTTGGGAAGGCAGACAGACATGGTGAGGGGACTCTGGACAGCTGGGCAATACATAGCGCTGGCTTCCAAGGCCAGTCACATCCCAACCTGTTCGGCCGTTCTTGGACCGGTTGGGGTGGTAGTGTTTGGCTGGGGGGATCCACTCCACAGGCAGTCCCAGGGCTCTGGACTCAGGTTAATTTCCTCACTGTTTCAGCCTCCTAGGATTTCTGATCTCACCTATGGGAAACACCTTTTTCTTCTTTCCTGGTCAACTTCAGACCCAACTGCCACATCCCCAGGGAACTAAGCTGTCCCAGTGGCAGCATCCCCCTCAGCTAGGATCCCCCAAGCCAGGCTCTCTGTCCCCCGACAGGTGTTCCTGGGGACTGGGGCTGCTTCTTGCCTTGGTCTGGGTTGATATTCTTCAAACCTGAGGCCCTGAGCTCCCCAGGGCAGGAAGGCATTGGCTTCTCCTAGAGCAGAGCTAGGCCCACACAGACAGACTCCCCAAATATTTGTGAATGAACCAGCCCTGCTTCACCTTACTTAGCTGGGGGGTCTGAGTGAGAAAAGCTGGGTAGGAGCCACGTGTGGTGGTGCACGCCTGTATTCCTAGCACTTGGGAGGCTGAGGAAGGAGAATCTCTTCATGCCCGAGGCCTCGGCTACACAGTAAGTCCAAGGGCAGCCTGAACTACCCTTGGAGTAGACATTGGAGTGAGACATTGTCTCAAAAAACCAAAGCCAAAAGAAAACAAAACAAACACAAAATAAAAAAGAAAAGCTGGGGTGTTGGTAATTTAGCTCAGTGGTACAGCACTTGCCTAGCAAGTGCAAGGCCCTGAATTTGATCCCCAGCACCCCCAAAAAAAAGAAAAGAAAAAAGAAAAGTCAAGTGGAAAACTGAGTCCTTATCTGCCAGTGACTCAAGATTGCCCAGGGCCCATTTCAGTGAAATGATTGTCCCTGAGTCAGCTATTGGCCCTGATCCAAGCTTACCCATTTACAGGATTATTGGCACCATAATGCAAATGACTGGGAGGGAGAACCTCTGGGTCTGGGGACATTCTGATTTATTTTACAGATTGGGTTACCAGGTCAGAGATGGGGCTGTAATTTGTTCTAAGTAACAGGTGGGGGAGGGCCAATGCCAGAGTTTTGCTAACATGTAAATAGATAGGGGAGAATCACGTTCTTCCCCTAAAATACTTAAAATTCCAGCAGCCCCAGGGACAGCCAGAAAGCACAGTTCCCAAACATCCTCAGCCTGTCCTGGGCCGGGTACAGATCGAATACCACCATGCTCTGCTTCACGAGTCTTCAGGACCCACAGAACCAACTTATTGGTTATGTCTGCTGAGTACTACTGAGCCAGGACGGGTCCTGGTCCAAGTGCTAGGCCAGCAGTGCAAAAAAACTGGTCAGAGAAGACCAGGCATTGATAGTACATGGTCAGCATGAGCTCCCAGGGAAGGACATACCGCTGAAATTCTCAAAAAGTTAAACACAGACTTACCCTATGGCCCACAAACCTTGCTCCTAGACACATACTTAAGAGAAGTCAAAATTTATGTGCAGGCGAAAAGCGTGTAGATGAATATTCATAGTAGTATTGTTTGCAAAATCCAAAAAGTAGAAACAACCCAAATGTCCATCAACAGATGAGTGGGTAAGTAGAGTGTGGTATGCCCAAATAATGGAATATTGTTCAGCTACAAAAAGAGAAGGAAGCTGGGTATGGTGGCACACTCCTGTAATATCAGTACTCTGGGAGGCTGAGGCAGGAGGATTGAAAGTTTGAGTCCAGCCTGGGTAACTTGGCAACTTGGTGGCACCCTGTTTTAGAACATAAAAATAAGAAAAATGGCCGAAGATATAGCTCAGTGTAAAGGCCCTGGGTTCAATCCCTAGTACTGCAAAATAGATGAATCAATAAATCAATAAAATAAATAATAAAAGAGAAAGACATTCTGATACATGCTACAACATGAGTAAATGTTGAAAATATTATGTTTAGAAGAAGTCATGAGAACTAGATGTTCGGGCACATACCTGTAATCCCAGAACTCTGGGAGGCTGAAGCAGGAGGACTGCAAGTTTGAGCTCAGCTTGCCTAATTTAATGACTCTTTCAAAATAAAAATTTAGAAGAAATTCTCCCCTGACCATAAAGCAAATGAAATGCCAAAAGACAGAACTTCTTCCTACCAAGCTGTGAGATGGCAGTTGTCAGCTGCCTGCTTTTAGCATACCTCGCAGTGGCTCGAGCCACCTACCTTACATTATAGCCTCTTACTATCTTTAGCATGTTACTGGCACTTGGAGAAATGCTCTCCTTAGTTCATTGCATTTGTATACAATCTCCTTTTGGATTTTCACTAGGGTGGTTGACAAAGCAGCAAATGCTTGTTTCTAAGTAGAAATAAAATTGGATTTATTTTTAGTATATTTGAAAATTACATACAAGCCTGAATAAGTCTTTTGTTTTGTTTTGCTTTTGTTTTTTTGGATAGGGTCTCACTTTGTAGTTCAGGCTGGCCTCGAACTTGAGGGCAATATTCCTGCCTCAGCCTCCAAGTGCTGGGCTTACAGGCGTGCAACACCACGCGTGGCTCTGAATAAGTCTTTTTTTGGGGTGGTGGTGCTGGGGATTGAACTCATGCCCTTGCACTTGCTAGACAAGTGCTCTACCACTGAACTAAATCCCCAGCCCCTCCGAAAAAGTCTTTGATCTTACAAAGCAAAAATTTTAAAAAGATTGGGCTGTAGCTCAGTGCAAAGACATTGGGTTCCAGCCCCAGTATGGAAGATGAAGGGGAAGGAAGAGGAGGAAGAGGAGAAGGAGGAGGAGGAGAATATTGGAGACTGAAAAATTTATAAAGAACAGAAATTCCAAGGAGATTAAAAATGGTGGGGTAAAGGCTGGCAGCAAAATACAACCTCTCCTGGACCTGGAATTGAGATACCTAGAAAACAACTTAGCAAAGTGAAAAAGAAGTAGAACTTGGGAATCAAGAAAGAGCCAACAGGAAAACTAGAAACCACAGAGAAGTTAAAGAAACTGCAGGTTACACAGAGAAAAGAAAGAAGCAGTCTGGAACACTCACCCTGGCTTCTGGTGAGGGAGTCTGGTTTCTGCAAACACAATGTAAGACCTGAGAGAGTTGGCAGGCCCAGGGAGAAACAGTGGACTAACAGTGCCAGCCCCAAGAAAAATCCGTGGTATTATGAGCCGGAAATACAATGTGAGATGTTACTCTAAAAGTGACTACTAGAGGCTGAAGCAGGAGGACTGCCATGAGTTTGAGGCTAGTACAGGCTACGTAGTGAGTTCAAGGCCAGCCTAACTACAAAGTGAGACCGTGTCTCAAAAAACTGAAACAAATAAACAAAGAACAATAACCAAAAAACAGAACTTAGAAACAAATGATCAAAATGTTTGCAGAGATAGAAACTACTTGCCTTAAGCAAGACAATACAAGACATGAACGAACACTTTGCAAAAGAGTTAGAAAGTATGAAAAGAAAGCAAGCAGGGATAGATGAAAAGATAATGGAAAGCTTGGCTAGCAGATTTAACCCATGTAAGGACAGAGTGTCAGAAATAGAAGACAAGGGGGGGCTGGAGATTTAGCTCAATGGTAGAGCACTTGCCTAGCAAGAACAAAGCCCTGAGTTTGATCCCCAGCACCCTCCCCCCAAAAAAGAAGGTGGATGTAGTGGGTCATAAACTCAGTGATCCCCAGAAAATAACAAAATACCATGCAGGTTGGATCTAACAGTGCTAGGTCTCTCTCCCTCTCTCTCTCTCTCTCTCTCACACACACACACACACACACACACACACACACACCAATGGGCTGGCTGTAGCTTAGAGGTAGATCATTTTCCTAGTATGTACAAGGCCCTCGGTTCACTCCCCAGGACCACAGAGGGACAAAAGAAAAAAAGGAAACGAGAAGAAAAAACTATCCTTGGAATTATGAAAATAAAGAAAAAATTAGATGATAAGTCAAAAGATATAAAAATGTATTCACTGAAAAGATAGCAGAAAAATTTCCAAATTTAAGGAAAGAATTCGATATTCAAGTGCAAAGTATATAAAACCTCAGATACTCACAACTGGAAAAAAATCTCTCCTAGACACATCGTGATCAAAATTCCAGAAATTCAACAAAAGGAGAGAACACTAAAAACTGTTGGGGAAAGACAGCAAATAACCTACAAAGGCAAGTCTATCCCAATAACTGCAGATTTATCAGTACAAACTTTAAAGTCCGGGAGAGCTTGGAATGAAGTTTTTCAAGCCCTAAAAGAAAACTATTGCCAACTCAGACCCAGACTTCTGTACCCTGCAAAATCGGCCTTCAAACTTGAGAAGTAAAGACTTTCCACGACAGAGAAATCTAAAGAAGTACATGACCACTAAACCAGAACTACAGAAAATACCTAAGAGGGCCTAGGCAAACTTAGGGAGGCCCCAGCACCAAAGAACCCAAAAGAAAGCATACATTTAACTGGAAAAGTAAACAGAAGGGAAAAAATTAAAAATCAGCACTGGAAAAATAATACAATGACAGGATTCAATAAACATCTTATAACAATAACTTTCCAAGTCAATGGTTGCTACTCCCCAGTCAAATGACAGATTGGCTGATGGGACCAAAAAGAAAACGCAACCATAAATTGCCTACAAGAGACAAACCTCGTTCAAAAGAAGGTATATAGGCTGAAAATAAAGGATGGAAAACAATACTCCATTCACCCAGAGGCTGAAAACAAGCAGGGATTGCTATCTTATTTTTAGACACAGCAGACTTCAAGCCAAAAATGATCAGAAGAGAAAAAGATGGCCACTACATAGTGGTAAAGGGAACAATTCAACAGGAAGAAAAAACAATTGTAAATATCTATGCACTGAATGTCGGCACACCCAACTTCATAAAACAAAATCTGCTGGACTTAAAAGGGCAGCCTGACACCAATACGTTCATAGCAGGGAACTTCAATGTCCCACTCTCACGTTTATACGGGTCAGAGGAAAAGATCAACAAGGTAACATCAAAGTTAAACCACTGAACAAATGGACTTAACAAATATGTGCAGAGTGTTTCATCTAACGACATGTCTTAGACCATAAAGCATGCTTAAATAAATACGAAAGAATTGAAATAATCCCCTGTATACTATCGAATCACAGTGGAACGAAGCTAGAAATCAACAGCAAAAAAAGCCAGAGAAACTACGCAAACACATGGAGACTAAATAACTGAAGAATCAATGCACTATGGGAGAAATAAAAAAGTTCCCAGAATCAAATACTAATGAAAGCACAACATACCACAAGCTATGGGACACATTGAAAGCAGTTCTAAGAGGGAAGGTGATAACTCTAAATGCACATTTAAAAAGAATGAGACAATCTCAAATAAATAGTGTCATGATACATCTTAAGGTCCTAGAGAGACAAGAACAATTCAAATCTGAAACTAATCGAAGGAAAGACATTACGATGATCAGAGTGGAAATTGAGAAGGTAACAATACAGAGGAACAATAAGTTAAAGAGGTGGTTCTCTGTAGGAGTAGAGAAAGGATCTGGGGATGGGCTGAGACGGGAGCGAGGGGAAGAAAGGAAAAGTAAAAAGGGGCAGGATGTGATACATACATGCATTACAGTTGAACGGGCCCAAAACAGTCCAGGTTCTTGTGTATGGCAAAGAATTGCCAAGCGTACGCCCAGTAGTAAGTGGTAACAGCTGTGTTTACTAAAGATCACAAGAGTTGTGCTCAGAGCCAGTCCATGCCGGCAAAGGTATAACGCAGACCCAGAAACGTGCTGGGGCAACAGAAAAGCACTGCACACTGGTCAAAGGTAGCAGCAACAACCGGGAAAAGAGGAGTCAACAGCTCAGGCTTCCTCCCCTCCTCCCCTCCCTCTTCTTCCTCAGGATTTTCCCTTGGCAGAAGCATCCTTTCTGGAAACTTCTCCCCCTCAGAATGGAAGTTAACTCCCCAGCCCCAGGAACACAGTATCTCATGTGACGGACGCTGCCCAAAGTCTGGCGACTGCTGGCTCTCTGGTAGGCCTGAAAGAATGTTTTCAGAGCTCTTGCCTGACAGAAAGCCCCAGTGGTTTATATTGCCACACCTCCGCCCCAAACTACTTCCACCACACACCTCTCATGACTTTGATCTCCCTGGAAGCCAAGAGGAGCTGAGAAGAGAGAACAGAACAATAGACTCGCTTTGGCAGAGCACTATGGTTTTGTTGTTCTTCTTAGCACTTTTACATTCCCAGCATCTCTCAAGCTACAAAACACCCCATGTGGGTGTTGGACAAAATAGATGAGCAAACAGATCTAGGGAGCTTGAGACGACGAGCCCTGGTGTCAGAGCAGATGCAGGTATGGTCCTGCTTCTGCCCAATCCCCCCATTTCCAGAGGCAGGAAGCAAGAAAGCAGGAAAGGAAGACAGTGAGGGCAAGCAGACCCGCAGGGTCCCACTGACTGGGTCGAAGTCTCCCATTCCACCTTTAGTGAGTTGTAACTGGGTGTGAGCCACTTAACCTCTCTGTGCGTCAGTCTCCTCATCTGTGAAACAGGGGTCCTGGTAACTATGGGTTAACACAGAAAAGTACAAAAACACAACGTGAAAGCCCACGGAGAGTTCCGCTTCCTGCTCCCTCCATCTCTGTGTCCACCGCACCTGCCAAGGACCTTGAGGAAGAGTCAGCCCTGCCGCTACTTCAGATCTAACCTCCACTTTCCACAGGCCAGGCCTAGTTCTAGCGTTCTCCTTAGAACGTGACAAAGACTTCGAGGGGTCATGTGGAGACTTGGTTCTCCTGTCCCTGTTGGCAGCAATCTGGGTCTGTCCAGGCTCAGGGACGGAAGGTGGACATAGCCCCCAGAGAAGCCCGAGCCCCTGCCTGGAGAGGCCTTCAGGAGCCAGACTGTCTTCAGAGGCTGGTCCTTCAGGGGAGTCTTTTGTCTCAGGCTGGACCCAAGATAAATAGATGTGATTAGGAGATAAATAATTAACTCAGACTTTCAGAATTTAATGGCCAGACACCTCTGGCTTTAGGTGCCTCCCACTGAATCTCCCTGGAACCTATGGTTTGATGGCCTGAGCTCTTGCCCAGGGCATCGGTGATCCCCAGGCTTTTGTTATTTTATTTTCCACCTCTCTTAGGACAATGGAAGCAGGGATAACTGTTGGGTGCTGTTTGGAGTTAAATGGAGAGAAGGGAGTGACTCACTCAGCTCCTTTGTTGTGATATATACAGTACTTACCAATTCCCTCATGATGAATATATTTACTATATATTGCAAAGACATAGTAGTGAAAAAACTGAGACAAATGGAGAAAAAGAAAGAATTAATTCTGGAGGGTGGGGAATGCAAAATCGAGGAACTCACAGGTCTTTTTGCTTCCCCAGGAGGGGAAGGATGCTATTATTTCCTTCCGTCTCCCACATTATGAGGCCGGAAGCTGAGGCTCAGAGAGAAGTAACTTTCTTGGTGCACACAGATCTGCCCAACGCTGGAGCCTGGGCCATGGCCCTGCACCAGCACAACAGCTGCCCAAACAGGTGTGCAGGTGGGTCTCGGCACTCCCGGGCTCCCCTCACAGGGGCTCCACAGCCACCCTTGCCCAGACTGTCGCTAGCAGGAATGTAGTGCAGCCCTGCACAGACCCCAGGGAGGGCACCACAGCAAAGCTGCTTCATGGTGATGCTTGTTCTGGTCCCGACGATGGGGCTGGCTGCCTGTGCATACGGGGTAGAAGCCTGGAGATCGGAAGTGTATCTTGACCCACTGTGGGGACATTCCTTTGTGCTACAGGAGGGGACAGTCAACCACAGGATGGGAAGATACCCCCTAACGCACACACACACACACACACACACACACACACACACACACATACACACACACACAGAGTTGTCATGGGTGCCATACTATGGCCAACCGGACAGTGAAACAACAACAATTGTCACCCTGGGCCTGAGAGTGATGCCCAGAAGCAAAGTGGGAAGTGGCAAACCCATTAGGCACATGGCGAGATGGACAGAGAGGACACAGGACAGTCACCAAAGTCCCAGCGAAGGCCCAGTGGCCAGCTTTTGGTGTCAACACTTTCCCTATATTACCAGAGTCCTAAGCCCCAGAGTGCCTGGCTTTGGGGAGTTCCAAAAAATTAGTTCTAGCCACTCACCCCATAAACCAGGTGGAAAAAATAGTGGTGAAAATCAGGAAACGAATTTTATCAATAAAGCTATAAGAGGAAGACAAAGGCTGTCCCAGCCCTGTCTTCAGGGGTACTGACATTGTAGTAGTTTAGTTTAGTTCGGTTATTCTGAGGATGTGGTCAGAACAGTCTAACACGGGTGGATAAAAGAGCTCATTTAGGCAGCCATTTATTAATCAAGCAGCCGGTTAAGCTTAGAAATGTAAGAGAAAACACAAGAAGGAAGGGTAAAAGGTCAGGATGAGAATAGAGAGATAAAGACTCATTCCTTCAGGAAGAAGGCTCTTATCCAAGAGTTGCTAAGTTAATTAACAGCTTTAACGGCTCCTCTCTACTTCCAGATCTGGACTTCTACTGGATTCAAGAAAGTATTGGAGTTGCAAGATGACTGGTTTTAACTCTTTGAGCTCATCTCCTTTAGAACAAGCCTTCCCTGCCCTCTAACTATATAAGCCCAGGACAAAGAAAGCATGTTGGACTTGTCTCCCTCTTGGTAGGTGTCCTTCAAGAGCTTTTCCTTCTTATTATTTCTAGTAAACACTCTCCTAAATTCTTTCTTTCGTCCTCTAATTAATTCTCCAATTTTTGGAGACAAAGTACTCGGGTTTATACAAGATAAGCCATGTTAGCATTAGCTTTCGGTTTAAGTAGAGGGAGAACTGGGCGGCGGGGCAGGAGGGATGTAAACAGTCTCTGCTAAACTGTGCTCTGGTTGGTCACTATCTTGAGGCTGGTTCTGCAAAGCAGGAAGTGTCATCTCATCCCTCGAGCAGCAATTCGAGTAATCTGGCTCCCACCGTCAGATGACTGTTCTGACTAACCAGAGGAGAAGCCTCACTTGGGGGGCAGTCTCATCTGGGGTGATCTATCTGTAAGGCCTTGCTGCTCCTGAAGGGTTTGGGGAAATGAGTGGAGATTTATAGGCTCTGCTCTAGCCTTGGTCTGGAACAGGGTGTTTTAAAAGCTGGCAGTTAACGATCTGGGATAGCACATTAGTTGCTCATATCTTGGGGTCTTTGGTCTCGAAGGCAACAGGATAGATTGGGTACACATAGGGCTAAACTTTATACACCTGCTCTTTATACACCAGCTCGCCATCTCACCCACGGAGGAGCCGATTGTGTCCCCCAGGTCAGATCCAGCTATTGCACTCTGGTTAACAGGACAGCTAACAACCCCTCCAGGCTCTCCACTTCATAACCCTTCTGGAGGGACAGTCATGGGCTCTTGTGGCCCTCTGTGGCTGGCTTGGTGGCTGCAGCAAGCACAGAAACAGCAATGGAAATGTCCTTGGGTGGTGATCGCCAAGTGCTATTTTGGCTTCTCATTACAGTATTTGACCCAAGGCTAAGACAAGACGCTGTTGGCAAAGAATGTGAATCTAAACACATCCGACTGAGGTAGGAAGAGGGTGTGGCTTGACCTGACTGGGAAGATGGACATGACCTTGGGGGAGTGGCCTTGACCTGACATCAGCCTGGGGCAGGAACTTCCAATCGTCCCTCTTCTCACAGGATCAGGAAACTCTCAGGAGAGTAGAATCCAGATAAATGTGAATGGCACTGTGAGCTCATGCTCTTGTTCTATTGCTCTCCTAACCCCCTTTCCCCCCGACCCCTAACCCATGCTCCATCTTTAGCTCCCCAGCCTCCCACTCCTTTTTAGATTCTCTAATTGTGGCAGTGGCTGGTTATTTCATTCACCTGGCAAAAACAGTCTCCCTTTTGTTGCTTAAATAATCCTCCTCAATGCCCTAAAATTCACTCCTGCAATTCATTGCCTGTGCAAATAAAGAACCTGGAAATATTGTCTCTGAATGCCCCGTACCCTCCTGCATCACAGTGGGCCTGGCAGAATGAGGGAAAATGAGGCTGCTGTTGGGAACCATTAGGAGAGGGTTTTCCTGAAGCTTACAGTGGAAATCTTCTTGCCAAATCAAATGGGCCTGCGTCCACATATATCCACCATGAGCCAGAAGAGACTTCTGTCTGGAGCTCCTGGGAATGAGGCTGGGAGCGTTGCGCAGGGTACAGTGCATTCATTTCCCTGTATACATACACACACTCTAGGTGATCCTTGTCCTCACTTCCTGCCTCCTCTGTGGCCCAGAAAGATCCTGAATGACTCAGCTTGACATAACTACAACTTCTTAGTCACAACAGTATCTTGCCCACCAGATGATCCTGGCACAAATTCCAAGCCCCCTAGTAACAACAAAGTCGTTAAAACAGTTGGCAAAGCTGGGTGTGGTAGCACACATTTGTAGTCCCAGCACTGTGGAAGGCTGAGACGGGAGGATCAGAAGTTCGAGCCAAGCCTGGGCAACCTAGCAACCTAGTGAGAACTTGTCTTAAAATAAAAAAGAAATGGGGTTGTTACTCAGAGCAAAGGCCCTGGGTTCTATCCCCAGAACTGAGGCAGGAGATTAGAGCATAGCAGACTGGCTGGGGAAGTAGGCGTGGCCTGTTCACTGCAAAGTTCCAGGACACATTTTCAGAACAGTTCCCAAGCCCAGCGTGTAGAGTTCTTGCAAGAACTCGAGCAGAGGGCTGGGGATTTAGCTCAGTGATTAGAGTGCTTGCCTTGTAAGCACAAGGGCCTGAGTTCAATCCCTGGCACCAAAAAAACAAACAAACAAACAAATAAACAAACAAACAAAGAACTCGAGCAGATTTGAATAGGATGGTCTAGACCTGATGTCAGCCTGAGCAGTGGGATATACAAAAAGGATGGTAACCACTGAACTCCCCACTACTGTGTTCTTTCCTAGTAGTCTACTCTTGTGCTGGAAAGTGCACTTCTTTTCCTACTTTTTATTGCCCTAAACTTGCTCTGCAGAGTGTGTTTCTTTTCCTTCCTTTAATAAATGTAATATGTCACTGGGCTGGGGATTTAGCTCAGTGGTTAGAGTGCTTGCCTTGCAAGCACAAGGCCCAGGGTTTGATCCTCAGCACCAAAAAAAAAAAAAAAAGAAAGAAGAAGAAAAGAAAATGTAGTACGTCACTGCCTTTTGTGTTTGCCTTGACCAATTCTCTGCTCAGGACAGAAAGAACCTGGAAGACACCTCTAGAAGGAGTCTCCAGCAGCCCAAAACCCAGTAACAGTACTGCAAAACAAAACAAACAAATCATCCAAGAATTTGTGCAAGTTTGTTGCCCAGTTTTTTTTTCGAGTGACATGTTCATGGTTTTTGAGAAAGGCCCACCTTTGTCTAGCTTAGCATATACATATGAGTAAGACCCTTCCTCCTGCCTCGGGATGTGGGTATCCATATATTTTGCTGCTGCCCCAGACACTCTTCTTTTCGTCTGTCCCTAACACATTTTGTTGTGTGTAATCCTGGATTCGTTTGCCTCTTTCTTTGGTCTCATGGGACCTTCTGTCTTCAGCAGTTGGGTCTCACAACCAGCACTAGTTTTTCTGTTCGTTTTTCTGGCACTGGGGATTGAACCTGGGGTGCCTACCATTGAGCCGCAATGCCAGCCCTTTCCATTTTTGGACAGGGTCTTGCTAAATTGCCCAGGCTGGCCTCCATCTTGTGATTCTCCTGCCTCGGCCTCCCTGTGATGGGGGGAAAATAACTCCTGACCTGTTAGATGTCAGATGTGCTGGGTTTATGTCCCCCAGATATTGAAGAATGAATTTTGAGGACCATGGAGGTTAGGAGTAGGAAAGTTTATTGAGAGAAAGCTCATGAGAAAAAGAACCAGTTCTGAAAGTGGTTTGCCACAGAGGATCTTTCTCCAAGCCTATTTTATACAGCAAAATCACAATATGATACAATGTGGGTCAATCCACAATCAACCAACAGGATTACAAGTAATATCGATCATCTAGGGAAGCAAGGCATATAGCAAAGTTATATGGCTCTTTTCCTACTTTTATTTGGCCCAAACTCACTGACCAAGTCTCTTTTCCTACCTTTAATAAAACTTTGCTACTATTTGGGCCTGTCTTGACCAATTCTTTGCTCAGGACGGAAAGAACCTAGATACCACCTCCAGATGGAGACTCCAGCATCCCAAAACCTATTAATATATGGATGGGTCCAGATGTTCTGGTCACCCACCTATGCATCTGATATCTATCTGGACTTACTGGACTGGGTGGTGCTAATTACAACATAATCTCAAGTTGCTGTTCACCTCTTAGGCTTGCAGCCTGGTTAGAACATTTCCATCTTGAGGCCTGGCCTTCTGCAGATGCACCTCCAGCGTCAATCCTGATGTGTTTCATCTTCTACACTGACTCCACTGAGGGCCCAATCTCTGTCTTACCGTCTATTAATGTCTACCTAATTTAGCTGTCTCTAATATCCCGAATAGCTGGGATTACAGTTGTGCAGCCCTGTTCCCATCCAGGATGGAGTTTTTTTGAAACAGAGCCTGTGAAAGATGAGGGCACCCTGGGGCACCAAGGCCCAGATTTAGCCTTAGTCCTTTGATCCTATTTCTCTCCTCTGATCCTATTTCTCTCCTTTGATCCTATTTCTCTCCTTTGATCCTGCTTCTCTCAGTCTGGTCCACCTACCGGAAATCACCTGCAGAGAACTTTTTCTGTGTTGAATCTTGTTTCGCAGGCCTTGGGCTCACCAGACCAGCTTGTACCTAGAATTGGCCAAGTTCACAGGCACTTTTGTGCTTCACTTCCTTCCCCGTTTTCCCCATCCTCCCTGGCTGCTGCTGAACTCGACCATATCCCCAAACAAAACCCTATCTTGTCTCGTTTTTCCACCCTGACCCCCAACCCTCCCAAGGCCAGAGCTGGAACTCTGGGCTAAGAAGGAACTCTTGCAGACCAGGAGGGCCCTGAGTGTGTCTTGCTAGGAGACAGGCACAGAGCAGGGAAAGGACTTGCCTGCGAATCACATGGGACACGGGGCTCCTGCCTTTTATGCAAAGCCTCACTTATCCTCCCTGAAGAAGTGTTCCCAACAGCCCCCCTTGGACTTGAACCTCTGAAGGAGCGCGGAAAGCCCCCGAGACCTGTAAGAGTCTACCACTGGGGTTTGGCCAAGTGCTGCCTTGGTCTCAGCTGGTCACACCATGTGCTGGGGAGGAGGGGGCGGGTCTCTTGTGAGTGGGGTGGGGGGAGCACAAACTAGGCTTCCTGGGGCCAACAGGCCATCTCCTGGAGGGTTCTGTCCCCTAAGTAACCAGTGAGGGCTCTACTCTGCACCCAAAATGACAGGTATTAGTGCTCCTCGGACCAGAAGCCAGCCCCTGCTCCAGCAGTTGCTCAAAATGTAGTCTTTTGCGAGGAAGGGGGCTGAGGGCAGGTTTTGTAGAGAACGAGTTCCCGGATTCTCCTGAAAACTCCACCTGTGCTTCCCGGAGCCACCCTGCCACCTCCTCCCTGCTGGGTGGGGCACGAGCGGCAGGTGGGGCAGGGGAGGGTGCCAGGAGAGCTCCAGGTGTCTAGTTCGTTAAAATGGTCACCGCAAGTGCTATGCTGGCCTGGGAGCAGCAGGGCTCGGGGGACCTCAGCCCCCTGCTGCCCTGAGGGTCCCAGGGGTGTGGGGAGTAGATTCTCCAGGGCAGGCCCCCAGCAGATGCCTTAATGTGGCACATCACATTTCCTTCTGAACAATCCCCCTTCCTTCTATCTTTAGCCCTCCTGCTACATGAAGCACAGGAACTGCTCTTCTCTTTGGGTGTGTAACCAAAGCTGAAATCCCAGTGTGTCACTCGCCAACCATAGTTGGGGTGACTGACTCCTACCAGCTGCACCTGTATGCAAGACAGCACCACATACTCAGAGTGTTGAAAGAAATAAATGAAACAATGCATACGATTGACTGTATCGGGCCTTGCCGAGACATGTATTATGTGGGCGATAACTGGAAAGTGTGTACCAGGAAGTCTTTGCACCTGCCAGGGTGAGGTTTCCGGAAATGCAGACCTGACCACGTCACTCCCTCGGTGGGTGTTCCATGGCTCCTAACTTGAGTGTTGTCCTCTCTGGGTGGAGAGAGGTTGGTTTTTCTGGTTGGTTTTGTCACCAGGTTGGGCCTGAAAGTTCCCTGAGGCTGAAATAAGGAACCTATCCCAAGCTTTCGGTACAGATAATGATGGGGGGGGCTGGGAAAACACTCCCCTCCACCCACTGGAGTTTGGGCAACAGCCAGGGCCAATCCCCCTTCCATTGTTCTAAGAGAGGTAGAAAATAAAATAACAAAGAACTCTCTAAAGCTCCAGTCCACAGCACATAAGCTTTTCCTCACTTGAACCTTATTAAAACCTCATAAATATGGACTATATTTCACATATGTGATTTAATCAGAGTGAGTTCTGGGACACACATGCTCCTTGAAAGCCCCTGAGAGGATTCAGCATCTTGTCAATCATTCTGTCAATCTTACCTAGAGACCCAGTGAGAAGCATCCAGGCTGGGGTACAATTTTCTTTAAATTCAAAAGACTGATTTATCTTTTCTGTGTGCTTTTGGCTTTCCTGTCCCCCTGCACCACTTTTCCAATTGGGCCACATTGTTTGTTGCTGCGAACTTGCCCTGAGCATATCTTCCCATGATCTTCAATAAATGTAGCTATTTTTCTTTTGCCATTGAAATATTTGTAATTCTTTGCTCATGCTACAGAAGAGTCTGGAATCTGTCTTCTGGATCCATCCCACAGTATCACTTTTAAAATAAGTTTGCAGGTTTGCTGACTCCCATCACAGAAAAAGAATTTTCAGGACATGTCAGTAAGAAAACTGAGAAGGGTTGATCAGAGATATAAGACACACTCAAGAGCAGAGTGTGGGTGCTCAAAGAAATGAGACACATTACAATGAGCCAGAGTTGGGTACACTGATGGGCTGTCTTCAAGATGGGTGATCTAGGGTGTGCATTCTGCCTGGCAGAGTCCCATGCAAGCTATCTACATATGTTTGAAGTTGAGATCTGCTGCCTCCCGATATTGCTGCCTTCTGAGGATGAAGAAAATGGAATTTTCAGGTGTAAAGGACAGGGTAAGAGCCTGGATTTATTGGTTTATCATAAAAAAGACATTTAGAATATTTTTGGGGGTGGGGTGGCTGGGGATTGAACTCAGGGCATTGAGTTTGCTAGGCACACGCTCTACCACTGAGCTAAATCCCCAACCCCTAGGAATTTTTTGTTTTGTTTTGTTTTGTTTTTGTTTGCCTGGAAGCAAAAAAAAAGGCTTGAGTAACTTTTGTGTCTCGAAGCTGCAGTTTTTCTTAAAAGTATGATTTTAACTTGTCTAGCAAGCTCAAGGTCCTGAGTTCAAATCCCAGAACCCCCCCAAAAATATGATTTAAAAAAATATGATTTAAAAAATCTTGATTTCTGGCTGGGTATGGTGCCACACACCTGTAATCCCAGCACTTGGGAGGCTGAGGCAGGAGGACTGCTGATAGTTTGAGGCTAGCTGGGCTACCTAGTGAGTTCAAGGCCAGCCTGAACTACATAGCGAGACCCTATCTCAAAAAAAAAAAAAATCGATTTCCTTGTCTCATTACTACCTAGTTTTTATTTTTCTATCCTACCTGAGTTTGAGCTTCTGCATTCCTCTGCAGCAACTTCCACCCCGCACATACCCTTTTCCCTGTGCACAAGCTGTTCAACCATAATGCTGGCCTGGGTGGGGGTCCCTGTGGCACTGTCCCTGAAATAGGGGTGCTGTGTTTCTGAGAGTGTGTCTCAGAGCACTGTGAACCTCAGACTCCTGTCAAGAAAGAAAGAGTTTCAGCTCTTCTTGACCTATTTTATTTCTATTTCTATTTTGGTAGGGTTTTGTTTGTTTTTTTAGACAGGGTCTTGCTGTGTAGCTCAAGCTGGCCTTGAACTTATGGTGACCCTCCTGCTTCAGCCTCCCAAGTGCTGGGATTACAGGTGTGTGCCACTATGCCCGGCTATTCCTGGCCAATTTTAAAGCCAGTGAGAAACAAAGATGAGGCAGGTGACTTTAAAAAGACCAGAGACGAGGGGCTTGAGGATTTAGCTCAGTGGTAGAGTGCTGGCCTAGCAAATGCAAGGCCCTGAGTTCGATCCCCAGCACCCTCCCAACCAAAAAAAATCAGAGAAGAGTTTCAAGTGGATTAAGCAGAAAGAAAGGGAAGGAGTCTTGGGTAAGACAGACTCAAGACGGCACCAGGAGTGAGGGTATTGTTATGAGGACATCGAGGAAGGAGCCTCATTCAGGGAAGGAGGAAAGGAGGCAGACAGCAGGGGTGGTGGGGAGGCTAAGGAAGAGTGTGAAGCTGTGGCCTGAACCCTGTGGCAGGAGTCTTCTCTAGTGGTGGCTTCGGGTTTCTTCCATTGTCCTTTCTGGGGCTGTCAGTTCACTGGCGCTCGGTCCAGGCAGGAGACCAGCCTCTGGCTTTGCTCATCTTCCTGCTGTTGAGGACCCTGACAATTCAGTGTGGAAGTTGTCTGCTCTTCCACCATCTACCCAGACTCTGATCCCTCCTGAGGTCACACACTGTCCAGGTTCCAAAAGCAGCCTTTCTTGTGCCACCGAAGTGGCACTGAACATTCGCAGCAAAGAGATGGGCCAATTCTGCCCTTCGAGAGGCCTCTAGGGTGGCTTCAGCTAGTGACAGCAGTTTGCGTCCAAGTTGAAAGCACAGAGGATCCTGATTAGGAGTTTACAAGTCCAGTGCTAGAGAGTTGGGAAGTAGGGGTGAGAGGAGTTGTAAAAATTAGGCTCCACGCCCAGGATCCACCAAAAACCAGAGTTTCTAAACGCTAGAGTGGTTGGTTAAACTGAACGCGCTCATTCGACTTTCATTTTTTTTCCTTTTCGTGAAATAGGAGTGTTAGGATGGCGTCCAGGGTCCTCGAGAGAACAGGAATTTTTTGGCCTGTCTCTGTCACCGCAAGTCACAACATGCATTTTTCCCATTGGAGCACATCTTCAACTCAGAGCCTTGGCTCTCTTGTGGAATGTAAACAGCTGACACTGTTTTTTTCCCCCTTCGATGATAATTCTTCTGTAGCTGATGTTTCTATCACAGTTGGGAAGAGTCTCTGCAGGATTGAAATTACCCGCGTTAGCCTGAGCACTGTATTCTAATCACCATGTCAGCCCTTGAGGTCCATTGCATCTGTTCTGTTTTAGCTTCCTTTGGGAGAAGGTGCTGGGGATCGAACGCAGGGCCTTGGATGTGCTAGGCAAGCGCTCTACCACTGAGCTAAATCCCCATCTCCTTCAACTATTCCGTAGAGCATGATTTTTTCGTAAGTAATGCCTTTGCATGTTATCAGGGCCTCCCTCTGGCTTCCTCTTAAAGCACGCGATTTCTTTTTTTTTTTTTCCCTGTGTGAATGTGATTTCTGTAAATGCACGGGGATTTGCATTTTGCAGCCTTTGCACTCTGTTCCCTCTGTCCAGAATCTTTTTGCTGTGTTTGTAGGCTTGGTGCGTTTCCGCTCCTCCTCCAAACTTCAGGGCAAGTTTCATTTCCCCACTGGACATTTCCCTCCGTTTTCCCGCTCAGTCTGAAGTCAGCATCTTTTCTGAGTTCCCTACATACCTGTGCTTCTTCCTCCTCCTCTGATACCATTCAGCACGGTTTAAGTTTTGTGCCTCTGCCCTACC
>PVJO010026678.1:0-20720 GCA_004026905.1 Hystrix cristata
GTTTTTCTACACAATGGAGTACTACACTGCCATAAAAAAGGATAAACTAGAGTCATTCATATATAAATGGATGTTCCTTGAGAACATACTCTTAAGTGAAATAAATCAGACACTCATGAGCACACATCGAATTGTTTCTCTGATATGAGAAACCATAACTGTAAATAAGGACAAAGAGGTGTAATAGATATTATATAAACAGAGGATGGTGTGCAGAGGAGAGGAGTACTAGAAAGAAAGAAGGGGAAAAGTAGAAAGGCAACAGGGGAAAGAGAGGGGAAAGGGAAAATGTGTAAAATAATGAATGAACCTGCTGTAAATAGGGAGGGAGGGAGCAGAGGGGAGGGGGGGAGGAGAGGGGGGAGAACCAAGATATATCATGTATAGGCACAGAATAAATGTAATGATTGTGACCATTGTATGTAGAATATACCAATACATGTTCTTGGTTTAAAATTAAAAATAAATAAATAAATAAATAAAATCTAAAAAAAAATCTAAAAGAAGTTTTATCCCAAGTAAGCCCCAGAGAAACTATTTCAATAAACTTAAGACCAGGCTCTATTTAAATTAGTAAAAGTCTTAACTATGTCGTTCACTTTTATGACCCAGTGACTATTAGCTTAGTGTTAAATGAACGACCGTAATTTCCGGCCTCTGTGAAACACTTCATAGCTTCTACAGAGTCTCCTCTAAGCCTCATAACTCAGTGAAGTGGGAAGGTTGAGTCATTTTAGCACTGTTTGGGGGAAGAGGGGGCTGGGGATGTAGCTCAGTGGGACAGCACTTGCCTACCATGTGTGAAGCTCTGGGTTCCATCCTCAGTACCCCGAAACAAAGCAAACCAAACTACACAGTCCCATTTTCTAGAACAGCAATTCTCCAGCTCCTTTAAGTTCGAAGCAGTCATCAGGATGCCCTTTGAGGAACCACGTGAACTACTGATGCTGTTTAAATAGTAGCAACTTGCCGTAGGTTCCCGGGGAAGGCACTATCTGACTACAAGTCAAGCAGAAGCCACGCAGACTGATGCTAAGTGTATTAGTTAAAGTTCTCCAGAGAGGCAGAACCAATAATGTGTGGGGGGGTATTTATTATGAGGAATTGGCTCACAGGATTACCAATGCTGAGAAGTCTCATGTCTGTTATCTGCAAGCTATAAACTCAGGAAAACCAGTAATTTAGTCTAAATCCAAAGGCTAAGAAGCAAGAATCAGGGAAGCTGATGGGACAAGTTCCCCCACAAAAACAGGAAAAACTGAGATGAGATATTCAGCTCAAGTACTAAGGCAGAAAAGGGGGGAAATTCATCCTCTCTCTGCCTCTTATTCCATTCAGGACTTCAGTCAGGCAGATGCTTGATCACATGAGGGAAAACAAACTACGGAGTCCCAGATTCAAATATGGTTCCCATCCCATTCACAGATACACCCAGAAGCAACACTTGATCTGGGCATTTTCCAGCAAAATGGCTCATTTTAACGCAAGAAACATCAGTGTTCTGGAGAAACATCTATGAGTGAAAATTCTGACCCCTAAGAGAGTTAAGTGACTTTTTCACCATCACACAAGTAATCAGTAAAATTCAGAGTTCCATACATTTTCTGTGAAACCATGTAGCCTCTCTAAATGCAGTTAGCACAAAAATCTGAAAGATGGATTAGTAACCTGAGAGGTCTAAAAGAAAAGTGGTTGCAATTCTAATGATTCTAGAATGGCAGACTGTCTGATGCACCTCTCCCATCCCCAGGATCCCACAGGACTCACCCTAATCCACTACTTCCAGCCATCCCAGAGACCCCGTCATTTTAGAATGAACAGCTATGGCCTGCTCGATGCATCATGATTCTCATATTTATTTTGTTTGTGTCTCTGCATGCTGAGACACATTCTACCACTAAACCACAGCACCACACCCCATATATGTTATTTCTAAAAACTACATTGAGAAATTCATGGAAAAATAAGCACTTTAGAATTGTTTTCATCCAGAGATAATCTGCCTTTTCTGCTATTGCTAAGCTTTTTTTTCTATAAAATGGCACAACATCACCAAGCCACATTATTGAGACATGAGATAGTTACAAGACAAAGAATTTGCAATTTTGTGTGCAACCTGAATTATTCCCCTTGTATTTGTAAACCACAATTCCCTGTAGCTTCCTATTTTTTCCCTCAGTTAGAACTAATTTGCACCTATACTGACTGATCAATTTATCCTAATATATTTATAAATGAATAAATGGTCTTCTTGCTTGCTAATCTAAAGCTAGGAGTATTGGGTCTATCCCATGTTTCCAGCATCTAATTGTTGCCGGGTAATTCCTTGAAAAATGGCTCACCAGTTAAAAAAATTCAAGGTCCTTTTTGCCTCGATCAAAGAATTGGACACAAAAGGCCAAAAATGGTACCAAAAGTTTATTTGAAAAATGAGGGGCTAAGGAATGAGGAAAGGACTAGATCTGTAGAGCAAACTTGGGCCAAACAAAAGAAAGATAAAAAGCCAAACTAAAAGTGCACTCTGTCCAGAGTGAGCTATCATGATGAGTCAGGACAGCAGGTTCCTCCTGGCGTCTGGTCTCCTGTGCCATCCACATCTCTGTGGGAGCCCCCAGAAGTTCCACATACGGGTTCTGAGACTCATCTGTCACCACCCTGGGATCCCACCTATTTCTCCAGCCAGCTTTACCAGACCCTACCTCCTATACCATAAGGATACAAACTAATTATAATAATTTGACTTGTGATTTCTCCCTAAAATACAAAGTAATTTCAGAACTTTTAAAATATGAGGCTATGTATTAGAGCTTCAAACACTTTTATAGTTTCCTTCCCCGTGTGTATTTTCATATATTTATTTCAATTGGTGGAGAAAATGCTTTTGGGTTATTTTATTACTAATCAAAGTATGTATATACAGTAGTCCATCAGTTCCTGAACTTAATTCATTCAACGATTCTGGGGAAGATAGCTGCAGTCTTGTCACCCAATAAAGAGTTCACAAAAGGAAGCAAAATTTTGCTCAGCGCTTCTGTTCATGAACTGAATTGTTCATGAACAGAAGCTTTTACAAACCGAGTTATTACTATACATTGCTAAATGAATGTTCCCTAAGTACATAACATTATAAATTCTGTCTACAAGCAGTACGCATTTATCGGACCACTTTAGTAATACCTTCTCACTTCTTCCTCTTCCTAGACCTCCAAAAATAGTTTTCTTGAATATATTACAGTGGGTTTTTCTTGCTAAAACAGTAAGATAGGTAAAGATTTTTTAACACTAATCTATGCCTCACAATTTATAGATAAGAAAACTGTAAACCTGAGACCATTACTGATGTTATGAATTTGGAGGTTGTGCTGAAATTTGTCAAACATTTGGACCCAAGATGGGGAAGTCAGTCAATGTCATTTGCTTCACAGCCTGTTATGAGCCTTAAACACTCTTCTCCAAGAGCAAGAGAGGAGAACTATGGCCTCTTTCCTCCTCCCACGTAAACTAATGATAGAGACGTCAAGCGCGAAGGGCTCACATTACAGCTTCCCCTACCCGAGATCCAAAGAGAAGGAAGAAAACCGAGACCGGCGTGAGTCAGAACTTGGGAGCACTATTCACAGTTGGACTCCGTATCCAGGAAATTTGCAGACCCAAGAAACCAAAGGAATGTTTGGGAGCCTGTGACAGTCGATCAGAAAGAATGATGAGGACAGCATCACTCGGGGTAAGTTACGCTAAGTTGGGTGGAAAAGGGGTGTCTAGGAGACCACAAGACTAAAGAAAAGATTCTCATTTTGATCAACAGTGCTACTATTTCCTCAAGGTCTGAGGCTTGCAAAGGTAGAGTTCTCTCGCTTTTTCTGTTCTTCACATTCCTGGAGTTTACGGAAACTTGACAAGTGTTTGTTGGTCAACATTATCATTTCTACCAAGATCACCTTTTGCTGCACTGCACTTCTTAGAAAATGTCTTTTTCTATCAAAATGAATTTCTACAATTCCCAGCATGCTTCTCTGACTGCTAACCCATGTATTATGATCATGTTAGTCCTTTATAAAGCATGTGCTGCTTGCATCACTTCCCCTGCTCAAAAACACTGAAGGACCCTCCTTGGTTTCTTATCAACTTCAAAGTCCTCTCTTCCACGTTTCCTCATAACCTGACCCTCGTCTCTCTCATCTTAGTTTTCTTACACTTCATCTGAAACCTGCTCTGCACAGGGGGACTTCATATTTCAAACATTTGGCTTTCATGGGCATAATTAGAAAATACAGAGAATGTTAATTTATAAAAAAAAGTTATTGGGCCGGGGATTTAGCTCAGTGGTTAGAGTGTTTGCCTCACAAGCATGAGGCCCTGAGTTCGATTCCCGGTACAAAAAAAAAAAAAAGTTATTAGAGTAAAAGACACATCGCCACTAATCCCCCTCAAAATCCTCTCTCTTGCTTGGAACACGTGCACCCCTTGATTTCTGCCGCCTTCCGAAGCAGTTCTGGGAGTCCTCTTCCATGAGTGCCTTCAGTTGTGCTGACATGGCCGCCTCAGTGCCATGAATCAGCTCAACACATTGACTTCTCTGGGTCATTTTGACTTTGGGTAAGAGCCAGAAGTCCCACGGTACCAGATGCAGTGAATAAGATGAATGAGGACATACCGTAACATTTTTTCAACCCTGCCTTTCCATTGGATGGCACTCGGTAGCAGCATTCGCCATACGTTTTTATCACATCTCAAAAAAAAAAAAAAAAAAGACACGAATGAGGATGTCCAGAATTACTTCAGAAAGAACCAGTAACTATGGGATAAGTGTGTATGAAATGAGGGGGAATATTCTGAGGGGGGTTAATAACAACGTGCCTTTTACTGTAATAACTTCTTTCAAATTGAAACATTTATTGTATATTTTGATCACCCCTTGTACATTAACACTATTGTCTTTCATCTGTAAAAGCCATTTTTATATAATTTTACCAGCAAGAATATTTTTAGAGATTTTTTCAGTGCTAAGAGCAGTTTGCAAAGGATATCCATTAATATTTAATTAATATATAATAAATAAAGATGAGTCTGAGGCAGGAACAGCGACATAATCACTGAGTAATAGTAGAAATACTTAAACATGTTCTATTTCATACGACTGCTGGAGTTTATGTAAGAAACATCACAAACATCACCCGGAAAAACATTAACATTTAGTAAATTGACTGACTATCAGTTCTCAGTTCTTCCCTCCGCAACAAAATAAATTGGGAAAGCATTAAAGAGTAACATGAATATGGCAACACAAGGGTTAAACATATTAATATTTAACGTGGAGTGTTTTTAACCTTTGTGCCTTTTGTTCACCCCGAGTTTATTTAATAAATGTTGAAATCATTGCAAGAAAGTTTACTGTAGAAACCAAAATTATTTGTTGTTACTAGGAAAAATACATGAATATATAAATAACCACAAAAGAAGAATATCTTTTTAATCAGGTAACCTGTGGAAAAATGACAAAGACAACATCAATAGATTTAACAAAAACAACAATAAAAAAATAGTTTCTGGACCAGAAAAAACTTTGGCTATTTTAAAAGTTAAAACATACTCTCACAAATCAAAAATGGAACAGTCCTCTGAGGAAATGAATAGATAAATATCAAATAATTCTATATAAAAATATAAATATGTTCGGCCATATTAGCAAGAAAAAAATACACATTAAAAGTATAAAAGCACACTACTTTTACTATCAGCTAATGGAAAGTAATTAAAGTACTGAAAAACTAGTAATGGTGGTTTCATCATAGTGAGACAAGCAAGCTTGTCCACAGTTGGTGTGTGGGAACTGGAAGAGGCATCGTGAAGAAAATTTGGCACACAGTAAAATCATTCAGTTGCTTAACTTCCTAGGAAATTACCCTAGGAAAACGAAGAGTTTCCACGATGACTTTTTACCAAGATACTCATCACACTGTTTATCATGACTGTAAGGTTGTGAAGAAAATAAATTTATAAAGTTAATTAAAGCACTACATACCCAAATAACAGAATGGTATGCAACAATTTAAAAACATGCGGCCCCAGTATGTCAGTGGAAAAATGGCCCTGGCATGACACTAAAGAGGAGAGCAGAATATGTATTCTTACAAAGGCAATTCAGTTAAACTAAATTACACATATATTTTAATGTGTCTGTGCATGTGTGTGAGTAAATACACCAATATGTAAACAGTGGTGGTGATACAATCACTGGAGGTTCATCTTGGAGATCATATCTCTCTTAATCTCTCTGCTTTAGAGCTTTTGGCATTTTCAAGTGTTTCATGTCTATAAAAGTCATCGGAAGGACGTAGTTAACTGTGCAGAGTTCCCCAAGATCACTGGAGGCCTGGAGATGGACTGAGAGGGTCCTGTGGAAATGAGAGAGTGGCACAAATAAGAAATAAAGACTCCTGTGTTCTCTGGTACAGAGAAAACAAAGGAAAGTTTCAGGAAATGTTGTGATGACTGGATTTCAGTAAATTCATTTCCTTAGTTTTCTTTCTTAATGATCCCCAATGCCTCCTTTATCCAAGAGCTCAGTGGAGTCCCTTTCTGCTTCAGGGAACAGGTGTGCTGGGTCATTTTCTACACTGACCCCCCCACCCCGTAATATCTGCCTCACTCCCCGTGTTCATCTTCAGGGAGCCAGGCATTTCCCTCTCTGTGGTCTCTTTGCTTCAGTTCTTGCTGCCTGAAGGATGACGATGCCCATGCTTCTCCCCACTGTGACCACCGTGTCTATGGATCTCCCCGCAGTACACCACAGATGCAACCCATAAAGGCCAGAGACAAGCTGAGCGTGGTGGCGCACGCCTGTAATCCCAGCACTCAGGAGGCTGACACAGGAGGCTTGCTGTGAGTTTAAGGCTGGCCTGAATTGCATAGCAAGACCCTGTCTCAAAAAAATAAATAAATAAAACAAAATAAAAACAAACATAAAAACACCAGAGGCACAAGTTTGTGCCATGCTAGCAAAAGCTGGATGGAAATAATTGCCATAATACTAAAGAACTCACATGTGGAAAACTTCACCCTTCCAACAGCCTTTTATACACAGAAATTCCTTCGCGTCCCTTAATGTATGTGGCAGGGCTTGAGTGAAGGATAGGAATGCTCTTCGCTGTCTAGTATCAAAGTCGAGTCCCTGGCCTTGTTCTTTCTCTTTTCTCCACACTATTCGAGATCCATATGATCCATACCGCCTACCATCATGCCCCCTTGAGTGAGCGGGCTGTGGCTCTCAGTAACAGAACTCCTTCCTGCCTGCTTCCTGAGATTTGCCTCTGGCGGGGGCAGAGTGTTGCTTCCTAGTAGTAAAAGAATCTCTGAGGGCTATAAATTCCACTGAGCAGCCCCATTTTAATGCTGAGATTCCAAACAAATATGTTAATCTTGAATAAGCGTATTTCTCTTGTGACAACTCACTTCTGAATATTGCAGTTATTGGTGACTAGGAAAATGAATTTTTATATTTATTATCAATATCACGAGGTGGATGTTTAGCTAATACACACGGGCATGGCCATACCATTTGCTGATTTATTAAAATACATACTCATTGACAAATAGCCCCTGCCCCCTTCCCTATCACCACGTCCCACCTCATCGAAGCTGCCCTAACGCTCCCCTAGAATACCCTGGTCTCCCCACGAATCCCACAGCAAAAATGGTTACTATCTGGTGGACCAACCAGCTGAGCAGACTGACCAAGTTGTTAAGCATTTTTAACATTACTCCAGGACCTTTAGAATTTGAAGACAAAATACACCTGACCAACATAAATTCACCCAGTTGCTTAAAAAAAATAAATCTGGCTTCATAGTATCGAAGTCGAGCATGCAACAGATGCCTAGATGGCTTGTTAAAGCGTGTCCTGCCGGCCTAATCCTCAGAGTTCCATCCAGTGCATCCAGGGTGCGGCCTGGGAGTCTACATTTCCTACAGTTCCCGGGTGATGCTCATGCTGCTGGTGTCCTGCTCCGCAGACTGCTCCCGGTTAGAGATGTAGCTTGAGAGTGTGTGTATAATCATACCAGAAATCATGGGACACAGATTCTTGTTTGTGGATCTAGGGGGAGCCTGACGTTATGCACTTCTTCCAAGCTCCGAGGTGACCTTGAACTTGAATAGTAAAATTCTAGAGCACTAAAAAGAATTCACTTTTCACATCTACATAATGAAAAATCCTACCTATAACTCCTTTTTCCTTTATATACGATTTGCTTCTTGCCTGCCTTTTTTCATTTAGTTACATACAGTTTTTACTTTTTTCACTTTATCATCTTTTGTTCTTCCTTATTCTTTTGTTTCTTTTCTTTCTTTCCTTTCTCTCTTTACTTCTTTTCTTCCCGCACTTGTGATCTAATTTTTGAAGATTTAAAATCTCCACCCTGTCCTCAGGACTCTACTCTCATTAAATCTGAAAAAAACCAAAAACTGCAGCCCTGATTTCCCAAAAGAAAGAAGAAAACAGAGAGAGAGAGAGAGAAGGAAGGAAGGAAGGAAGGAAGGAAGGAAGGAAAGAAAGAAAGAAAGAGAGAAAAAGAAAGAAAGAAAGAAAGAAAGAAAGAAAGAAAGAAAGAAAGAAAGAAAGAAAGAAAGAAAGAAAAAGAAAGAAAGAAAGAAAGGAGGGAAGAAAGAAAGAAAAGGCTACACCCAAACATTCTTGGAACTTCATGCTTCCAACAGTGAGGTCAGAGAGGAGTGAGGGAAAATGCATGAGAGCACACGTTAGGAAACAAAGGAGCCAGTCAAGAGCAGCAAGAAAGTGTGAATTTCTCTTTTCTAGAAAACTCTTGATAAGGAGCATTTTTCCAGGTCTAAAGATTTGCCCTATTCATTGACTAAGCACCGACTCTGCAAAACATTAAAAAAAGAAGAAGTCAGTTGTGGTAAATCTGGTCATTTTCGGGATTCTAAGACTGTTAGATGTTCACTGGGAATAAACAGACTTCTGTGAGGCATCAGCTTGGACTCTCCCTGCCCTTAGGCTGGGCAAGTGTTGTCTCAGCAGCCAATTTGTGGAAAGTCTATGAGTCTTGTGCCCACAGTGAAGGGCACAAGTACTGGCCCAGCCTGTCTCAGCCTCTGGAAAGCAAGGGACACAGCAGAAGTTTGCTGTTTTAGTAGCTGTGTCTGAGAGCTAATTTTGAACGATCTTCTTTCCAGATGCGGTAAAGAGTTCAAGCAGAGCTTGTCCTATAAAGAAAAGGAGAGTGGAGATGGCATATATCTTCTTAGTGTTGTTGAGGCCAAAAAAACCTCCCCCAACTTACCCGGCACAGGGGTGAGCGGCGCCCAAGAACGACAAGAGAGACCAGGTTCGATGCAAAAACAACAAGCTATTGTTCAAACAGAGCTCTGGGCCAATACATACCCCTCACACACGGGAGGCAGAGGTAATGGCCCCGAACTACAGGAGTGTGGGGTTTTTATGGGGTAGGGAACAGGCGCGGGAAGGGGAGGGCGCGCACGGAAAAAGGAAAGTGTGGCGGCACATGATTGGTCCCTGCGTTTATTCAAGCTTGAGCAGTCCTTCCCGGCGGCCTTGGGGGGGATGCTGTGAGGTGGAGGCTTTTCCTGAAACAAAGAACCTCCCGGCACAGGGTCATAAAAAAGGCAGACACAAGTGACCACATAAAGAACGTTACAGTGTAAGGGGGAAAACAAGGAATTCACTCTGACTTCTGTTCATCTGGTGCTGAACAGCTTCCTAAGAGGTGGCTGAGGCAGGAGGATTGTAAGTTTGAGCCCAGTCTGCACGACTTAGTGACTTAGTGAAACCCTGTCTCAAAAGAAAAATTGAAAAGACATGGGGACATAGCTCTGTGGTGAAACAGCCCCGGATTCAATTCTCAGTGTTGAAAGGAAAACAAAAACAAAAAATTAATAGCCCTGGGTGGGTTAGCTGATGCCACGCCCCTCACTGTGAGAGGTAACCCAATCTAGACTGCTACATTAATTCTAGGTAGCATAATGTACCTAAATCTGCTGCACCTTGAGCATCTCATCTGTAGAGGGGACCCCATCACCTCACCTGAGTACACACCAGATCACAGATCTGAAAGTGATGTGCTTCCCCACTGTAGGCAGATTTGCTCCCCAGCAGACGTTCATGGCCGTCTTCTCTTGGGGGTGCTGCTCACACCTGGTAGGTAGAGGCCGAGAAAGTGGCCAACTGCCCTACGATGCAAAGGACAGCCACCCACAGCAGAGAACGAATGGTCCACAACATCTGCAGTGCTTGCCCTGAGAAATCTGGCTTGCAAGATGTTCAGTGTGTGTCAGTACCCACTTTTTCTTACTAAACGGAAATGAGAGAAAAGGAAAGTACATGAGGATAAGATCTTCACTCTATAACAATAAATAAAATTCCTGACTAGGATGGCAGAAGGGTCAAAATCAGGAGTCTCAAACTCAAATGTCAATAGGGGCCAGGAATGAAATATAAATACGTAAATTGCTAGAGAGGCAAAGAAAAAACTAACAGACAACGAACAAAGACGTTAGAAATACTCTACGTATTTTTTTTTTATCGTTGTAGAATAAAAGTAGCTGCACCACCACAACAGAAATGGCACTTGCCATTTGACAACTCCCCTTTGAGTTCTCAAAGCAATAGAAGATGTTGGGGACAAGGGTCAACTGGAAAGAGTGTATGTCCCCTCCAGGGCCAGCCACTTCTCTCTCTACCAAATACTTATCCTCAATACAGGACGAACAGCCCAGGGCTGAAAGTGTGAAAAGCTCAAAAAGATTGTGCTGGATATTATTTTATTACAGAATCTCATATTTCTTCCATTTTTTGTTGTTCTTGTTGCTCTGAAGATTTGAAAACATTGGTCATGGTTATACTTGGTTTTTTTTTTTTTTTCCTAACATTAATCCTGAACAATGACAAATCACCCATTGTAGGGTTTGGCAAAGCGCTGCTGTTTTTATATGGTCTGCTAGCTATGAATATTTTTTATATTTTTTAAAGGTTGTAAAAATGAAGAACATGCAACAAAAATTGTATGTGGCTCATAAATCCTAAAATATTATCTGACCTGTTGCGAAAGGTTGGCCAACCCCGGGTTTAGTCCATAAAAGTGAAGTTTCTTTGCCTTCTAAGTTGCTAGAACACAATAACAAAGTTCATGAATCAATGACTCATAAAATGAATATACAGGAAGCATTATAAGATTAAGAGTTTAGTATTTTTCTCAATTTGCAAAATAGTTCCTTTGGAATTCTGAATGAAGCCATCTTTTACCCATCATTATTTATTAATATTAATTACCACATTATTTATTAATATTAATTACCACGGTTACTTCTTACTTGGTAATTAAGAGTAGGGATTGGGGAAGAAAATGTATGCAAATCAGTGGTAAAAGACCAAAATGAGACAGACACATTATTGATTCTGCACATGCGGCCCCCACTTTGCTGATTCTTGACTGACCATAAGCCAACTCACTAGCGGTGACCTAAAAGTGGAATTAGATCCAAAGTCTACCAGAGTTCCATGTTCTGAGATGACTGCTCAATGATGTCACAGAGATGGTACCTTTATATTCAGGCTGGATCCTGCAGTTAATAGGAGACAGCTGCAGTGAGCCACCTGCATCAACAGGAGAGGTTCATCAGCTATTCCAGGTGCAAATCATGGTGCAGGTTATTAAAGACGTGGCAAGTATTCGTTTGGCTTCATTGACTATTTCAAAAGTGATCACCTTGAGAGTAGATTTAATAAATTTTAAATATTATTTCCTCAGCCCAAAATTCCTTATTGCTCTGGAGCAAAGGCAGACCTTTTCGTTCTTGCTCTTCATGTTGTTCGTGGGCAGACGGCACTGTCTAGAGAGGTAGCTAAGGGATAAGTGGATCGAAAAGGATTTTCTTCCTGTTTAATTCTTAGTCCTTGCTCTAAGGATCTACCCCAGCTTCTAACATATCCTGTCTTGAATCTGATCCCATAGATTCTACCTTAGTTGAACCTGGGAGATTCTATGGCAGTAAAAGAGTCCACATTGTTCTTTTTATCCTAGGGAAAAAAGGAGAAAACTCAGGTGTGCCTATGAAGTGGGGTAGGAAAAATGATGATCAGTAGTAGCAACAATTCCTTAGGTAGATATTTTTATAAAGCCACTTTCTATCCATTACCCAATGTTGCTGTCACAGCAAATCTAAATCTGTGTTTTAGGTATAGATTATTCTTTCTTTACAAAGAAGAAAACTGCCTCTAAAAGCGAGAGAGTTTAAGGGCCTTCCACAGTGAAGGGGTAGAGTGGGCATTAGCATCCAGACTACAGATGGCGCCTCATTTGGGGGGCTGAGAGCTGAGGGGCCTACGAGGTCCCTCACGTCTTCCAGCCCTCAGATTTGCACTTCGAATACTTTCCTCAAATGTGACCATACACAAGGTCACAAAAACAGTATTAACTAGATTAAAAGAAAGCATTACCTTTGATACAAGAAAATGTTTTTAAACACCGCACACTTTTTAATGTTTTAGGCCCTTCTTTTTTAAATTATCTGAGGGTACTTCTTTCTTAAATCATCACGGAATAACCAAGGAAGGCCTTACTCCTCCAAGAAACCTTTTCCTAGTCCAATTCCTTTCCTAAGGGTCTCTGTCTCTTCCTCATTGTTAGGAAATATGATCAAAACATACAGTGAAGTTAAATTTTAAACTCAATGTTTACATTTAAACAGAACTTAAATACAGTGTTTGAATTTTTTAAACTGTATTACAGTAAAAGATATATTGCTATTAATCCTCCTCAAAATAGCCCCCTCTCACTTCAAGTACACTTATCGCCTCATTCTTGCCACTTTCTGAAGCAGTTCCGGAAGTCGTCTTACATGAGTGTTTCTAATTGAGCTGTCATGGCTGCCTCGTTGTCATGAATCGATTCAAAATGTTGACCTTTTATAGTCGTTTTGATGTTAGGGAAGAGCCAGAAGTCACACGGTGCCAGATCCAGTGGATGAGGTGGGTGAGGACACACCATATTTTTACATGCCCGCTTTCTGTGGGATACCTCTCAGTCACGGCATTTCACTGTATTTTTTAACAAAAGTCAGAGATGCTCACCAGAGAGGACTTTCTAAACTGCTTCAGAAAGTGGTAAGCATGATGAAATGTTTGAAACCAAGGAAGTATTTTGAGGGTGATTAATGGCAATGTATCTTTTACTGTGACAATTTTTTTAATTTACACATTCACCATACAATTTGATCAACCTCATACTCAGGTACCACCTTCTCTTTGAGGTGGACTTCAGGGTACTGTCTACCATTGAGGTTAACACTTGTACTCTGACTCCAATTTTTTCTTTCTCCCTTCATTTTCCTCTTTTTTGGCAATTAACACTAGCATAATACATATTTTACCTATCGCGCTTACTATTGACTTCCCATTCTGCAGTGTGAGATCCACAAAGGCAAAGACTTTGTGTCCTTTTTTCTAGATGACAATTGTGGCCCAGCAGTGTGGCCATCACCTGGCATCACACAGGCCTCCCTAGGTACACATTGAATAAATCCCTTTACAATGAGTCTGTTCCCTTCAGATAACTTAGCCAAATCCAATTCCTGGATCCAGCTAGGCCTATTCATGTGCAAACCATAAAAAGTGCTGGGAACTATAAAAATGGCATCTACCTTATAACTTCAGAAGCATGTGAGAAATGGAGACTTGGCTCTTGGAGAAGTTAGTCTCTTCTCCAGGAGGATTTTGATATGAAAGTGAGTGTGTCTTCTTTGAGTCATCAGACTCACCTGTTTGAAACTCAAGCAAAAGGCAATATACTAATGAACTTTCCGCTGCGGAGCAGGCACACCATTCATGTGGAGTTGACTCCAGTCCTTTTGAGGATGGTGCCCTCCTAATGAATGATCCCTTCTTTCATGGCGATGAGTAATCCAGGGACAAGCACATAATGCTATTAGGGACAACGAAAGAGAGAGTGAGTTCCATTACTCTGAACTCAGGAGGTAAATTCATGTAATAGCCAAAGAAATGGACTTGGAGTCAGGCTGTCTAGGCTAACGAGTCCAGCTGGACTGCTCGCCAGCTGGTTGCCCATGAGAAAGTTAATGAACTTCAGTTTTCTCATTTGTGAAATGGAGATAAGAGCACATGCTGCATGGAGGGATTATAGAGATTATAGGACAGAGTATCAGGCACAAATAATTCAACTGAGTAAAGGAGAAAAATAAATCTTGAAGAGAGTACTCCATAGTAGAAAATCATTCATTTATCCAGTAAACACTCCAAGAGTACTTAACATTTACCAGTTAGGTGTCATGGGAGGTACAGGAGTGAATCAAGATTGAATCCTTCAGAAACTTGCAGAGATGAACCACGCATGAAATAGCCAATGTAGGACATAGTCACTGCCTATAAAGTAAGAAAATATGTATATAGTGGTCTGAAAGAGAAACCTTAGATGATATGGGCAGTTAATAGAAAATTAATTTAAGCTAGCAAAAAACATGCCAAATCTTTGAATATGTATTTTGACTGTAGCTTTAATAATGATCATACCCAAAAACAAAACAAAAAAGGGCTCAAGTGTTCATTTTTCTCCTTTTAATTTCACTATTAATGCTTTATTTACCCTTATTAGACAAAGACATTTAAAAATCAAATGTAGATCACCATCCCAAATGACATTCCACTTTTACTTTTCAACTCTCATTTCTCCCTGGGAAGTCTTGGTAGCCACCATTACCAAACTCCATCACCAACCCATTTGGTGAGTAGACTTGTAATTTTTATGGACTTTATCATTTTTTGTGTGTACTTGCAAAGAGAAATATATCTGACCTCAGACACATTTAGAAAATGTTGGATCCACTGTAGAACAATGGGATAGGGCACTTGGTTAAGGTTTTTTTTAAAACCTACTGTGTCATTTATTCTCTGCAAGCCTTCATGAGATGCAGTGATTATACACATTTCTTTATCTATGCTCTGTTTCAGAATGAATTTACAGCACTTTTGAAAACTGCTGGACACAAACTTGTAGTGGTGGAATTCTCAGCAAAATGGTGTGGTCCCTGCAAAATGATGAGCCCTATTTTTCATGTAAGTGTCATCACTTTCTATCTCACACTTATAGGAAGAATTTAAGCCCCCCATACAGTTTTACAAGTAATTCTTAAAAGTTTGGGCCTTAGAAACCTTTATGGGGGCCATAATTTCTTGAAATACCCAATTTATGTTGTTGCAAATGGTGGTAAAATCATGCCTTACATATTTCTTTCTTGTCCTGAATCTACCTTATAAAACATTCTGGTAAAATATTCTACTTTTGTAATTGCACACTTTTATTCAGACCTTTTTTCTTCTTACACATTAGTTCATACTTTATGATCTCCAAGTTAAAATGTTAATGTCTATACAATGTTTTATCTAATTTCTCTATTGTCCTACTTAAAAGCTTCATCATTTTATTTAGTTCTGGTAAAATACGCCACAGAAAGAATCTCGAGGTATTTTCTTTTTACTTCTTTTTTGTTTGTTTGTTTGTTTTTGTGCTGGGGGTTGAACTCAGGGCCTTGTGCTTGCCAGGCAAGCACTCTAACCATTGAGATAAATCCCCAGCTCTTTTTACTTCTTATTGTACCAAGGTTTCATGCTTACTATGGTCTCTTTTGTGAAATGTATTCCTTTCTCGAATGCAAAAAAATTTTTATCTTTCTGCTATGGAACTGAAAACACTTTGGTCTATTTTCAGTGAGATTTTTAACATTTTAATTCTTTGTACTTGAACTCTTGACTTCACCTGAATTAATTTTAACTAATCACCACCTTTGACATTTAGTTAAAAATGAGCTTATAGTCAAGTAGAGAAATTGGCTACGTAACATCTCAACATCCCTGCTATGCCTAAAATTCTCAGGATATCCAGAGGGAACATTTTACTATCTGATGGAGCCCTCTATTCTGATGTTCAAAACTTTGCCACAGAAATAGCCAAAGCTCAGATGTTGGATTATAAATCCACTCAATGCCACAAAGTTAAAGCTAATCAAATTCCAACAGCCAGCAACACCTATTTTCGCAAAGTGAAATGAAATCTAAGTCTTGGTAACTTCTCCCTCAGGGTGGCAATGGTCTAGGCTCTGAAGCTCCTCCAAAAACCTGTCCTTACCTTTATCAGTAAATTTAGTCCTTATATATATGAACCTCCTCAAATTATTATAATCTGTGCAGTTTTCTGCTGGAATCTAGACTAAGGCAAATATAATTTTTACATATACTTCGGTATAGCAACACTGTGAAATATTAGTTAGGTATTATAAACAATTAAGTAGAATCATATATAATGATGAAACTGTCTCCAGGACAACACATAAAGTAAGAAGACTGCAGTATGGAAAAATTTATATAGTATTTTCCCATTTATGTAAAACAGACATACATATATGTATATATTTGTGTAAAAATTCACATAATATGCATGTATTATATATGCAGACAAAGGGGAGCAGAAAGATGCATATCAAGCAAGGTTTTTTTTTCTTTGAATGAGTGAAAATTGGGGAAAATTATGAGTGGGAGAACTTGATGTGTTGTTTTATTTTTCTTATAATGCCTAACCTTTTGCAAAAGAACATATTTGTGTATAATTTGTTTTAATTCATGATCCATGAGTTTGTTTTAATTAATGGTCCACAGTGGGTTAGAGAAAAGGCTCCACTTACTCTAGCTCACTGTATCAGTCAGAGATCAAGGAGATCAGGAGACAATATCAAATTAGAAAAGAATTTTAATATGAGGAATTAAATACTGTAATGGTTGTAAATCATTGGAAGGGTGGATAAATGGGCTCTGGACTGAAACTCCATGAACAATTGTAGACCCGGAACACATAGACTCACTGTGTGTTCTTAAATAGAGTTATGAAATGGAGTTCCTAAATTTGCCATAATCGGAAGGGAAAGGAAATGGAAGGCCACCACTGGGAGGAAAAAACGTCAGAGAGCTCGAACTAGGATCAGGGAGCTAGGACAGCTGCAACAGGCACAACTACTTCCAGATGTCCAGGAAGCTAAGCTTTGGACACTGGAATCCTGAGTCTGGCTACTGCTGCTGACTTGTGCTTAGCACCTCTTAGTACCTCATCTCAGTCTCCAGCACGAACATGTAAGGAGAAAGGTAGCAGCTCTGTCTTGCCTGTTTGTATTTCACGGATAAAACCAAATGTGCGGGGTTGGGGATTTAGCTCAGTGATAGAGCGTCTCCCTAGCAAGAGCAAGGCCCTGAGTTCAATCCTCAGCACCAAAAAAAAATAAAAGGGAAAGAAGAAAAACCCAAATGTGCATCTAGACTAGCTGCAAGGGAGTCCGAGTGATCTTTACTTTCATTTCTTTTCTGAGCTCCATAGGAGAGGTGGTTAGCTAGCTAAGCCATTGTGCAAGAGGAAGAGGGAAGAATGCAAGACATGCCAGACACACACACAAAAGTGTATCACCCACTGAGGCTCTCTGAGGAAATTGTTAAAGAATGTAATACAACAAAAAAAAAATAAGTGAATCAAGAAAATATGGGTTTTAAGAAGTGCTCTAAAACTCTAAGTCTTAAGTAACCCCCATGATTTCACCTGATCTGGGCCTTGAAGACACAGAGTAAGCACCAGAAACTTTTCTTATAAAGGACAACAAGCTGAAAATACTTTATGTAAGTATTTTCAGCTTTGCAGGCCCTGTAGTCTCTGTCCCAACCATTCGACTTTTCTATTGTTGTGCAAAAATGAAGGAACAAACTGTTCGAATAAAATTTTATTAACAAGAATGAGTGAAGAGCTGGATTTAGTCCACAGGGTGTAGTTTGTAACTGAACTAAGAGGCTCACCAAGTGCAGAATAAAACCCTTACTAGAGCATATCTGGAAAAGGATAGGTTGTAAATTTGTTGAGAAATTGTATAATGTGATTATGGAAGACCAAGCAGCGTATGAGACTAACCCATAATGAATAAACTACGAGTGGCAAAAAATAAGCCTCCAAAGGGAAACCAAAGCCAGATTGAGGACTTTATGTGATAACTTAATGAGCTGCCAAAGAGAATCAAAATAGAAAGACTTTAACAAGGATTTTGTAATGATCAAATGTGACTTTTTAGGGAAAAAAAATTAGATGGGTAGTCCTGGGAACCAGAGCCTTGTGCATGCTAGGTGAGCACTCCACCACTGAACTTGATCCCCTGGCCCAGGAAATATTTTTCACTTGTACAAGAGCAGAGTTGGAAAAACCAAGGCAGGTAACCCAATAGAAACAGTCTCAGTTGAAAGGTTTGCCTAAACTAGAGCAGTGGCATTTGGAGAAAAAGGAGAGATCAAATTCAGGAAACATTTTAGTTAAGATCAATATACGAAGTGACCAAACAATAACAAGATTGCATACGAGGAAGAACAGAGCAGAAGGAAGAACTGTAGTGACTGCTGCATTGGTCGAGTTTTGGACGCGTCGCATTACCACTGGGGCGTCCTTCCACTGGACATAGGTCGCTGGAAATGATGGAGATACGATTCTGAAGCAAAACCAAGACACCATCAAGTTCACTTAAGGTATAGATAGATGTCTGAGAAGAAGCCCGTGCTGACACAGGTTCTGCATCTTCTACTTGCCCCCCATTACCAACATCTTGGTCACTTCTGCAGCCAAAGATGGTCCCTGAACAAAGCAGAAGCAAAAGAGGGTTTCTCTTTCCTTCCTTTAACCTTCCATTTCTTGCAAGTGCTGATCCTGGAATTAGATGTCCTCTAGATTAAATCCATCCCCATGATTCCCACAAAGGGACATCCATTTGTCTTCAGAAATAGATTAATTGGCAGAAACTCACTAGAAGTCAGGTGGCAAAGGAGTCCAAGACATCCAATTTTAATATATAATAGAGCATGGAAGGATAGCAATGGGGCGGAAAGTCACTGGGCTGATAGTCAGCATGAAAATGTTGATAATCACCTCAACAAGCACAGCCTTCTGCCGCCACTGGTATCATCAACTCCCAAAAAGGTGACACGAGGAAAAGGTAAAGATACCAGCGAAACTAGGGCCTTGTACATGCCAAGCTGGCATTCTACCACTGAGCCACCCCCACTCATCTGGGAAGTGGGTCTTGAAGATCACCGAAAATGACTCCCTTGTGCTCCTTGCAGGAAAAGGATACCATCCTTCCCTCTACCTCGCGGAGTAAGTCTGCACCCACCACACACGTTTCGTTATTTCTTTGCTTCATGTCCTTCTCCAACTTTGAAGCACTAATGTTCAGTTGTTTCTTTTGACTCTGGTTCTGCCCTTGAGTCTTGCTTGACTCTAGAGTCCTGTGGCATTTGACTTGGTACTTCAGTTCTAGGGAGCAGTGAAATGCTGGAACGATGCTTAGTTGTTTTAAACAATCTTTTTCCCATTTCTTGTTTGGCAGAGATTGTGTATTTAACATTAACGGCAAGCTAATACAGAGTTTTTATTTTCTTTTTTAATTTTGAAGGCAATGTCTCTGAAATACAAAAATGTAATGTTTGCTAATGTGGATGTGGACGAATCACAGGTAAGAATCTTAAATTCTCCATGTGGACTCTCAAAACCCAAATGCAATTGAATTGTGTAGCACTGTCTCTATGATTACATACCCACTGTAAAATTGAGTAGTTCATACTTTTTTCTGATAAAGAGTAGTAAACTCCAACATAATACTCTTGCATGTTTTGTGTAACTTTTTTTTAAAGTTAGCAAAAATGTGCTTCTTCTGCTGTCCTCTCTGCTTCCATACCATGGCAGACCTCACTAACAGTCCTAACATTCCTCACCATGGAGTGTTCTACACTCTATCCCAGAATCCTCAGCAGGCTGCTACAGGCAGACATTACCAAACCATCAGAGTTGAGCTGATGTTAACAATGATTCTCACATCATGGTAAATAATCAATTTCTGAAGCCTGATTCAGTGCACTACAGACATTTTAATATAGCTTGTTTCCTTCTGCTATGTCTTATGCTCTTTTGTGGCTTTTCTGAAATATCACAAAGAATTCTAGGAAATCCTTCTCTCATGTCCCTAGAGCCATCCTTCCCCATCTTAACCCCCTACCAAACAATCAGCTTTATAGTCTCAATCCAAATATGTTTTATTAATGTACACAAAGTCTCTACATATTGTGCTTCCTAAAATTTGGTAATTTATAATGATGAAAATTAACTGTATTCGTCAGTTTTCTGTCATTATAACGATAAAACTGAGATAATCAAGTTACAAAGAGAAAAGCGTTGTTTTGGCTAATGGTTTTGAAGGTTCCAGACAATTGGTCCTGTTGTTGTTGGGCCTGTGGCAAAGCAACACATCATGGTCAGAGTGCATAGCAGAGCAAAGACTTTCACTTTGTGACAAGGAAGCAAATGAGAAAAAGAGGAAGGGGACAAAAATCCCACAATCCTCTTCAAAGGCATGACCCCAGTGACCTAAGGCCCTCTAACAAGATTCCACTTCTTCGGTGCCACCCTTAGGATCAAACCTTTAACACGTGGGACCTTCATCCCATAACGTAAATTATAATTTAGTATTTATGTGCGTGCATGCGTATTGTTGTAGGTAAGGAAAGAGATTAAATGCCAACAAAACAATGGGTATATTAAAGAGAGATGCCCGTTTCTGCTGATCCTGTGGGTGGCTAATTTTCCTTTGACTTCTAAACAAGA
>PVJO010026679.1:0-20758 GCA_004026905.1 Hystrix cristata
CTTGATTTCTGGAGAAGGGAAAGATAGGGACCCAAGGAGCGAGGTAACAATGATCCAGCACGCCCAGGATTCTATGAAGGGGGCTACCATTGTAATCAAAAGACAAAACATAATTCCAGGTAGAATTAGACTCTAATACTATCAAATTGTGGGGTTCCCAATTTTCTAGAATTAGGTTATAAGCAAGATGGATAACAGAGAGATTGGTGGACCACCATGAAGTCCACCCCAACAGATGAGAACATACAGGAATATTGGGCTTTAGGAGGTGCTGGCCAGATACAGAGGACCTGAGGACTCCAGCAGTATTAATAAAGATCTGATAATAGTGTGGTTGAAAATATGATTCATATACCACTAGGGATGGAAGGGAACACAATAAGAGCTATTACTGACATTGGAGCCCAAGCAGAGAGGGAATTCTTCAGTCAAAAATTACCATTCAGGAGGTAGTAAATGCCAGCCATTAGAATATCCAAAGTGACCACAATCCTCACCACAATCTCTTAAAGGGCCAAGAGGTAGTAGCCAGGCTTTGCCAATAAAGATGTATCATTAGGAGAGGAGGCTCAGGATCTTCCCCAGGTAACTATATCAAAAACAGGAGGTGTAAGTGTATGTGTCCAATATATCATGCCACTTACTTTTGGTGTATGGCTAAACAGGAGCAGAATAAAAAGGAACCCTTTTACTTTTGCCATCTTAGAATGGTAGGTGGCTTGTGCTATCATTGCCAGGAAGAGGTTTTCTGGGGTAAAATGAATGCCAGTGCTTTGCAGTGTTTGTTCAGCTTCAGGAGTAAGCTGTTTAATCTCACCTAGGTTTGTACTAATGATCATGTTGTAGAGGGCAACAGATCCATTCTCCTCTGTTGCCCATCCCTGGAGGGGGTTGAAGCACCATCTCCTACAATTTGGGGATGGGGATGCTTCTCGCCTGGTGCCACATGATAAAGATGAACAGCTTTTTCAGGCTTTGTATAACCCAAAGAGGGCCTGTGATAACAAACCAGATGCATACCCCCACTCCAAAGTTAACAGTTCTGCTGGGCCCAGCCACTGTGGGCCTGACAACGGGTGACAGTAAGGGACCAATGGTTTTGGTCTGTCCCTTGTGGGAATAAAGTGCTTCTCTACTGCGCAGAAACCTACTGAGTTACAATGTTAAAAATGTAAATTTTTTGGGGGGGTGCTGGGCTCGAACTCAGGGTCTTGTGGTTGCTAGGTGAGCACTCTACCATGTGAGCTAAATCCTCAACCCTATAAAATGTAAAGCAAATAGTGCTTTAGATACTTGTTCTTGTGGGGGAAGTTTCTCTAGCATACTCCCCCTTTTTTGTTTTAATAAATTTTAAGGAGCCCATTAGTTTGACCTGTAGGGTTATAAGGTATACCTGTGACATGTTTAATATGCCAGAGTTGAAAGAAAGCCTGAAGAGAACTGGAAGTATAGGCAGGGTCATTATCAGTTTTACTGCTTGAGAGCAACCCCCTTACAGAAAAACATGAGTAAATGACATCTAACATGTTTTACAGTAAGTTTCACCTGATTGTAAAGGGGCACATACCCAACCAGAATATGTATCTATGGAAACGTGAATATATTTAAATTTGCCAAAATGTTCATAGTGAGTTACATCCATTTGCCCAATGTCATTACTCTTTGAACCATGAGAATTAACACCTATATGAGGGCTGGGCATAGTCTCGCACGCCTGTAATCCCAGCACTTGGGAGACTGAGGCAGGAGGATGGCTCGAGTTCGAGGCCAGCTTAAACTAGATAGCGAGGCCCTGCTCAGAAAACAAACAAACAAACAAACAAAAAACACCTAAATGAGGAGTAGACTGTATCTGCTGTTGACAATAAGCGCAGGTGCGAATAATTTCTCTGGCGTGTTTCGGTGTAAGATGAAAAGAATAGTGATTTAACTCTTTGGTGAAGATATTTGTGTGACGCAAGGGCGTCCTCTGAAAGAGGTGGAAAACGGAAACTCAGTATCAGCATGCAGGTTGCCCTCCACTAGAGGGCCAGGGAATTAGAATGAGGGTGTGTGTGTAACTAAAAGGGCACAGTACGTTGTCTAATCAAGTTTTGCAGATATCTAAACGTGTGGAAAAGAGTGTCATCATTACCACTATGAATTAGTGTGGTTTTAGTAACCTGCAGGGCCCCGTAACATCAGCAAAGTCAGCAACCATATTAAGAGGATGAGCAGGAAGTGCTGTACCGCGGTGATAGCAGGGGCAGGTTCTGCTCTTTGTGTGGAGAAATGTTGCTCAGTAAGAAGAGTTTCCAAAAATTGTCTACTTTCCACATGAAAACTGTTAGGATGACCCACCCCAGATGCCTAAAGATGGCCGTCGCTGGTTAAAAGCCCCCTTCTCCCGTCTCTATGCCAGAATCTCCCGCCGAAACAATGGCCCCGCCCCCTGACTAGAGTCCCCAATTAGGTCCGTAGCGCCAGTTTACCCAGGGGCGTTACCCACCACCCAATCACCCCAGGTAGAAAGGACCAACCCTAAACATGCACTTTTCAAACCCCAATGTCACGAAAGGGAGGGGCGGCTAAGGGATAAAAGGCCACACTCACTCGAGTGAGGCGGAGGAGCTGTAACACTTTAATAAAGCTTTCTCCCACGCATAAACCTAACAAAAACACCTTTGCCCCATTTGCCTGAGCCAACTAAAAAGTCCACGAGTGCCTGAGGTGTTGGGGCGGAGGCGAGAATAGCACACAGTAAGAGAGGCAGAAGCTGTAAACCGTGAAGGACTTTATTGGGAGGAAGAGAAAATTCTAAGGTACCAATAAAGTCTGCCATAGCAACCAGCACACTTTCAAACTGCTGAAGGGCAGCACTGAAATCTGTTTTAGTGAGACCTGGGCTGATAGTGTGGATCAATACCGGTGAGCACTTGACAGAGGTGTCTGCTTTGTTCCACGAGAACATTTTGTTCAAATAGTGTGCACACCCTCCTTTTAGGATGGTGAGCTTGAAAAATCCATTCCAAAATCCCCAAAGATGGAAGGAACTGCCCTAAAAGTGTGGCTGGCCTAGGAGGTGTATTAAGAATAAGCTTATGAAAGGTTTATAGAAGTCTATCTGAGTAAGCTGTCTGCTGCAAAGCCAAACCTCAGTTTGTGTTCATTCTTACTTAGCTTGGGGCAATGGAGTAGTGGAGAAGACATCAGGGTCCTCTTTAAGAGTGTCAAACAAATTTTGTAAGCTGTAAGTGGGAATTCTCCACAGGGGCAAAGCCAATTAAGGTGCCCTAGGAGCTGTTGTAAAGAATTTAGAGTAAGTTTAGAAGGAATGTTGGAAAAATTTGTTGAGGCTGAATAGTTCTTTTGAGTTGTAAGATATGCCAGATATTTCTAAGGGGCAGGCTTTTGAACCTTCTCAGGGACTATCTGTAAGCCTGCGGCCTGAATACAAGAAACTGGGTACAAATTTGAGGAAGAATAGTTGAGTCTGGGTGTGCAAGCAAAATGTTATCCATGTAATGATAAACAAGAACGTCAGGGAAGGCTGAATGAGAGGGTTTTAGGGCACAAGCTACAAAACCCTGACATATACTAGGGCTATTATCTCATGCTTTGAAGAAGGGTAGGGCGGCTCCTGAATTAACACTAGGGAGCGAGAAGGCTCCTGTCTTTCTCATGGAGTGGAATAATAAAAAAGCAATCTTTAAGATCTAGAACTATAAGATGATAAGCTCAAAGGATAAGAGCAGGGTTAGGGATTCTGGGTTGCAGAGTTCCCGTAGGGATTATGTGGGCATTCACCTGATGGAGGTCATGTTAGAGCCTCCATTTCCATGATTTTTTTTTTTTTTGGAATGCAAAAAATTGGTGTGTTTCAAGGGGTATGGGAGGGTTCAATATGGTCAGCATGTAGTTATTCTTTCGCTAATGTATAGCCTCGTTTAAGCTCCTTCCCTTTTAGAGGCTACAGCTCCACCCAAACCAGCTGTCCTGGGACCCATCGGAGCTTGAACGGCAGGAATGCAGCAGTGGCCATTAAAGTAAATTTGGTTTAGAGGTACTGTACTGATATATACGTCCCATTGGGAAAGTAGGTCCCTTCCCCAAAGGGTTACTGGCAAAACAAGAACAAAAAGTTGTACAGTAATGAGGTAGGAATAGGGTGTGGCTTGACCTGGCTGGGAAGATGGATGTGACCTTGGGGGAGTGGCCTTGACCTGATGTCAGCCTGGGGCATGAAATTCCAATTGCTCCTCTTCTCACAGGATCAGGAAACTCTCAGAACAGAATTCAGATAAATGTGAATGGCACCAGGAGCTCGCTCTCTTGCCCTCTTGCTCTCCTAACCTCCTTTGCCCCCTGACCCCTAACCCATACTCCTTCTTTAGCTACCTTGCCTTCCACTCCTTTTTAGATTCTCTAATTTTGGCAGCGGCTGGTTATTTCATTCACCAGGCAAAACCAGCCTCCCTTTTGTTACTTAAAAAAACCTCCTTAATGTCCTAAAATTCGCTCTTGCAGTTCATTGCCTGTGTGAATAAAGAACCCGGAAATATCCTCTCCGAAAGCCCCATCCCCTCCTGCATCGTAGCATTTTGTCCCCTAGGGCTAATGCAAATTAAAGGAACTTGCTTTGGAGGGGTGTTTTTGAACTGTCATGCCCGGAAATGATCATGAAAGTGGAAGTCCTTGGCCAGGATCTTGGCCACTCTCTGCTTGCAAAGATAGTGATATCAGCTCTGGGATCTATGAGGCCAATGAAGGTTTCTGAGCAACCAAAAGAATGAGCAGAGGATGCCTGGAAGATAATTTAGCAGCCCAGAAGACTTCTGTACCAAATCCCTGTTCTCCTAGTTCCCTATTGTGAGAAGTAGAACGGGTATTTCTTTACTTCCCAGAAGTAAAGAAAGGGAAAAGAGTAAATTTCCAAGGTGGATTCCTTTGTGGAGAACACGATATCCTAAACTCATTATCATAATTTGTCCCACACGGTTAATTAAACTAGGAAAATCTCGGACCCCCTTGCTAGAATAACTAGATCTGCGTGCCTGGGTTGTAAAGGCCCCCAAACATCTCTGGCCACAAGTTTGACCTTGCTAGCTTCATGTGATATTACATCCTTGTTAGGATGACCCACGGCAGATGCCAAAATGGCCGTCGCCGGTTAAACCCCCTTCTCCCGTCTCTAAATCAGGGAAACAGAATCTCCCGCGGAAACAATGACTCCTCCCCCGATTAGAGTCCTCAGGTCCCTGGCGCCAATTTACCCAGGGGCGTTACCCACCACCCAATCACCCCGTGCAGAAAGAACCAATCCTAAATGCACACTTTCAAGCCTCCAACGTCACGAGGGGGGGGCAGCTAAGGGATAAAAGGCCACTCTCACTTGAGTGAGGGGGGGGGAGCTGTAACACCTTAATAAAGCTTTCTCCCACGGCGAGCGTCGTCAGCCTTTTCCCTGCTCCCTCCCTCCGCGTAAACCTAAAAATCCTCCATTAGGTCAGATAAAACGAAGTGCTGCTGGCAGTAGCTGTTTTTAATTCTGCAACATGTTTGTGAAGGGTTTTTGTGGGTTTGAGCTGGTTCCCACACCAGGGTGTGAACATTCCTTGATTGGTTCCCTGCTTGTACTGGAGTGCAGGGACTCGCGTCCTTTTTCCCATTTCCCAAGATGGTATTTCTAGCTACATCAAATTTAGAGTGGGATTGACTAACCCAGTGATTTTCTTTGCTACATGTTGGGCATTTTTGCTTTGGTTTCATTCCTTTATTATTTCTACAATCCTTTTGAAGGTGACAGTCTTTGCCACAGTTGTAACATTTCTGGGGTTGCAAAGTCAAAGCAAGAACTTGGGCTTTATGGGATTCTGTCCTAGATTTTGGCAAGCCTTAATCATTTTTGCAATATTCAAATGTTTTCTCTTAAGAGGAGCCAACGCCTTTTGACAATCTGCATTGGCATTTTCATAGGCTAACTGGAAAGCAAGCACATTTGCAGCTTGAGGGTTATCAACTTGCCACACAATGGTGTTCTGTAAGTGATTTATAAAATCTATATGTTTCAGTGGGTCCCTGTCTAACAATACAAAACAGCCCTGAGTGGTATTAATATCCAGAATTTTGCCCATGCTTAAGGGATGCATGAGTAACTTGAGGAAAGGTTTGAACATTCATTTGTGACTGAGCCTGATTGTTAGAATAGCATCCCTCATCCACGAACATAGCCATTCTGACAGGTACGACAGAGTTTAAATTATCAATAGACAAGATATGTGCTGTATCCCTGTATCCCTGTAACCAAATGCTGAATTGGGCAGTAGTGAGTATTGCCTTCATCAGAATTCTCCAATCCCAAGGGGTCACTTCATAGGTGTGGTCAGTTGATTCTATAATCCCTTTTATAAAAGGACCGTGCAAGCTATTCTCAGCAATACTTTCTTAGCCAAAAGGCCAAGAACTTCTTAAACAGTGAGTAGGTGAGATCCTCATTCTCTCTGAAAACTGGCTAGGCATGTGCCTCCCCATATCTGGATTAGGCACCTTTTAGGCATTTCTCTATAGAGGATTTGAAACCAGAAACATGGGCTTCCATGCGAGGTGCAGATGGAGGGGTAACTGAGTCTCCTGAGGAGGGTTAGGGAGGGGAGGAAGGGGAAGCAGCTCCTCTTTTGGAGTCTCTATTATTTATACAGAGCGAATGGCAACCCTGCAAAGGCATCACATAGAAAAATAAGCAGCCTTTAATGGAGCTGAGACATTATTTTAGTTTGGAACCAACTTATTTCCAGCCCACCACATCCAAGGTGCTCTCTAACAGAGCGGTCTACAAGATAGCGGGCTTGGGCATCCTTCTTGGGATGCCCTGTGAGTTTGGGGTGTACTTCATGCTTACAGGGGTAAGCTTGTTTCTAAAAATAACAATTTCACTGATTGGTGTAATCTAGGCCAATCAAGGTCTTAGCCTTTGTTTCTGCGAAGGGGATGAGGTCATCATATAGTAAACTTGAGTAACACTTTCATAAGGGTACAATAGGGTACATTTTCTTAAGCAAATAACATTCAATAAGCATATGATGATTTTACAATGCTAGTCATCTGGGTTTTGTCTTGTGTTTTTTCTATGTCTCTCTAGTCTGCCCTCACAGTCATGTCATCTTCTTCTGGAACATCATCGTAACTCTCCAAACCCCGAATTCAGGCCTGAATTTCTTGTGTCCGTTTCCTGTAGAACCATTGGCCCCAATCTCTCAGCAATAGAATGCTCCTTAAATAAGCACTTCTTGTCCATGTCCTGACATGGGATGCCACAGAGGGAGAAGGCTCAGGGTCTCTGCCATCATCCCTGATATCTATGAGCTGTAAATAGTGAATTTCAAGTTGACAAGTACCTTCTCAGGAATTTATGTATATAGTTAGGGGGAAAGCTGCAGTATGTTTTAATACTTCTTAGTATTTGGACACAATACCAAGAATTAGTATTAGTATTTGGACACAATACTATAAAGACACAATTAAACTAGACAGAAGAAATATTTCCAAGATGGTATCAATGCTGCTGATTATAATCAAGTTGCCTGGAACTCACTGCTCAGTGGAGATTTATTTCCTTGGTCACTGGGGATCTGGGATCCTGGCAGTGGAAAGGGCTGTGGAGTGGAAGTAAAGTCACTTTGGCTTCTCAGTTGCTTCTTGTGGATGTGAACCCCTGTGAACCAGCCAAGGCTACTCTAGAGAAATGCAGCCCAGACAGCTGGGCAGCATCATGAGTTCCACGTCGTCAGGAAGAAAGGCCACCCAGAGAACCCAGTGAGTGGATGAGGCAGACCTAGGAGTGGGGGGGACCTGCCCCTGCCTCTTTCCCTACAGTGAGAGCAGTTTTCCTACCACACATGCTATTTCAGCAAGAGAATCCTCTCTGTATAATTTACCTTGGCCTAAATTTGTTTAGAGGAGCGAGTTGCCCAGGACCTTGTCGTCAATGTGGGTAACTGTTTGCGTCCTCGTCCTTGGTTTCTCTCCCACAAGGCTGGCACAAGCTCCCCTTTGAGCCTGGCAGCCACCTGGAAGGATGACAGTTCTACAGAGGGAAGGCTGGATCATCATAAATTACAACAATAGTGGAGAAGTGATCGCAGCAAACTTCTGCCTCTCCAAGACCCGAAATCCAGACACCTGGAAAATAACTTGGTATGACTTTTTAGATGCAATACCAAAAAACAACAACAATAACAAAACTTGGTGAAGAGAAAAAGAAGTAGTAGGTCTCCAGGAATTGGGAAGGAGCTGACAAGAAAATCAGAAGCTTCAGAGAAGTTGGAAAGCCAGAGCACAGCACAGGGAAGCAGCCTAGAAGGTCACCCAGGCCCGCAGGAAGGGAAGCTGGCCTCTGCAGACCCAAGGTAGGCACCCAGGGATGGCACCACCAGGAAGAAACAGCAGACCAGACCGGTGGCGCAGGCCCCAAGAGAAGCCCACAGCTGTTAAGAGCTGCAAAAACAGTATGGGGTTCTGCTCTGAGGTAACTCCCTCCACATGGCAGAAAACAGCCAGAGAGGGAATTGAGTGTGGCACCTGCCATACTGCTGGAGAGTGCTTAATCAGGTGTCATTTCAGGAAAGGTTTGATTATTTAAGTCTGGGACTTAGAGTAACTAGAAAACAACTTTACTTCAGGGTTCTCAGTGTAACCCTCCCACAGTTACTGGGTGAGAGACAGTCATGGGAGGCAGTTGCAGACAGGGAGCAGGCTAAACAGGGAACCCTAAATTTAAGCTCAGGTCAGGAAGGACATGAGCCCCACCCTCTGCTGAGAAGCCAGGCCAGGCGTGGGTGGCACGCAGAAACGCCTGGGTCTGAAAGTGCTGGCAGTGAGTACTTGAACCCTTACCCTGCTGCCCACATCCAGCACAAATTTGAGGTCTGATTTTGTTCACCATCTACTTATGTGAGCAGGACCTGCGTTGGCCTGGATGGTTGCCAGAGGCTGGGGCAAGCGGAGGGTCCTCTGGAAAGGGGCGTACCTCACAGACAGAACCCATAGAGCTAAGTGGAGAAAGCTTTGATGGGCTGGATTCCAAAACTCAGATCTTGGAAAGAAAGCACTCATTCAAAAATACAGATAATATTTTTTCCTGTTTTATGATTTTTTTCTTTTTCATTGGTTTATTGGGATTTGGGGAATTTTCCTTTATTTTTTTCTCTTTTTTTTCCCTTCTCCTTAACGGGATCTTTTGTCTTACTTTCTCTCCTTCTCTTCTCCCATTGTTCAATTTTTCTTTTCTTTTTTGGAGGGTGGTGGTGCTAGAGATCAAACTCAGGGCCTTGGCCTTCCTAGGCAAGCGCTCTACCACTTGAGCTAAATCCTCAACCCCTCGCCCCTTTTTTTTTGAGACAGGATCTCACTACGTAGTTCAGGCTGGTCCTGAACTCAGTATGTAGCCCAGGCTGGTCTCTAATTTATGGTGATCCTCTTGCCTCAGCCTTCTGAGTGCTGGGATTATTGGCATGCGCCACCACTCCCACTTGTTCAATTTTTCAAATCTTTCTTCTTTCATTCTGTCATTCCCATCCTCCTATATCTTTACTAGTATAACAGGTAAGCTTTATTAATCTTTAGATAGTTAACTGTCATTACTGTTGAATTATTTTCTACTGTTAGTGAAGGTGTAGTTATCACATTTAGTAGATATCTACTGAATGTCAATATTTGGTTTGTCTTGGTATTTATTTTGGGGGTCTTTGGGGATTGGAGATTTAGCTGAGTGGTAGAGCACTTGCCTAGCAAGTGCAAGGCCCTGAGTGCAATCCCTAGCACCAAAAAAAAAAAAAAAAAAAAAAAAAAAAAAAAATCTTTTCTATGGTTAAGGGTGGTCCATTATTAGTTCTTTTTTTGAGACAGGGTCTCGCTATGTAGTTCAGGCTGTCCTTGAACTTATGATGTGGCCAGGCTGGCCTCGAACTCACGATGATCCTCTTGCCTCAGCCTCCCAAGTGCTGGGATGACAGGTATGTGCCACCATGCCCGGCCCATTATTGGTTCTTATGGTATGTCAGTATCAGTTCTTCTTGAGTGATATTATTGTTGCTGATTTACTTGTTATTTCCAGGGTCACAGGGTCACGCAGTTGTTGCTGTCAATAGGTTTTCACTATCTGCCTACACCCATATTACCTTTGTGTCACTAACAATACTGTGGTCCATTCCCAGAGAGCTGGGTGTTGGGCCAATTTACACTGCATTTGTACCTCTCAAATTACCAGGGGTGGTCAGATCATGGGACAAAGGCAAAGGACTAGCGTTAGCCACTCTTAGAATGCATAACTAAAAAGTAGACACTAAAGAGATCTTCATATTAGCAACAAAGTCTTTGTACTATAGGTACCTGCAAGGCTCAGCACAAAACAAAACAAATAAACAAGTGGAAGCATGAGAAGACAAGCCAATAAAATGCCTCCCAAAACTACCAAATCCCCCAAAGCTGATCCATGGGGCACTGAGAGAGAGGAGAGGAAAAGCCACATAGCCAAATTATTCAAAAGGATAACACAGGAAATTTAAAAACAGATCAATAGAAACAAAATGGATCTGAAGCTCCATTTAACCCAGGATAGACTGTCTCTAGGTGTCCTTCCAGTTCATAGCCATAACTTCTAATTTAGAGTTTGTTCATCATTGAGGATCAATGTGTTTGTTGTCTACCGGTATTGGATGGAATCAGGAAGAGACTGAGCAGACCCAATAGAACAGGTATTAAACTAGTTCATTTACAAGAATAATAGGTCCCATAAGCAACAAGTTAGAATGTGGTGATTAGATGCCGAGATCAACTAGAACTATCATTGAATAGAATCCACACACATTCTTCAGTGTCTGTTTCCGTCTACTAAACTGGATAAAAGAAGAAATTGGGATTATGCCCCTCTCTCCCTACCAATGCAGCTTAAAGAGGCAAGAAGAATGTAGCTACTTTATCCTGAAGAGTCAATCTCCTGCTGCCTCAGTTTCCCTGGGTAGAAGTCCCCACCTAACAGGAAGTGTATTGGGGTCTTCAGGAATCCTAGGATTAAGCACTTTGAATTCCTTGGGAGAATAATTGCTCTAGAAAGGGAAAGTCCAGCCAATTCTGGTACTTATGCACTAATTGTGGAGGATGACTGTACATCATCTTACATACATATGTGATGGGACAACATAAACCATCTAGATATTTTATTCTAAAATATAATTTATTTTATTTTATGTTTGAGACAGGGTCTCACTATGTAGTTCCGGGTGGTCCTGAACTCACTATGTAGTCCAGGCTGACCTCAAACTTGTGCTGATCCTCTTGCCTCAGCCTCCTGAGTGCTGGGATTACAGGCCTCTGCCACCACGCCTGGTCTAAAATATAACTTAATACAGAAAAATACAAAGCAGTTGATGAGTAGAGCACATTCTCCTTGCCCAGATAACTTCTGACATTTTTCAAAATAAAATTAATATGTGTAAGGTAAAAAGAAAACCAGATCAATAAAATGCTCAACAGGCTCACAAAAAAATATAATTAAGCAGATAACAGATGTAATAAACAAAACATTCAGGGATCCTACAGAAGACATTAATAAAAAGCTAGCTGAGCTAAACAAAATGATACAAAACACGAAGGACTAGTTAGCAAAGAATTAGAGTCCACGAAAAGGTTTCAAATAGAAATCCAGGGGGCTGGGGATTTAGCTCAGTGATTAGAGTGCTTGCCTTGTAAGCACAGGGCCTGAGTTCGATCCCCAGCACCACAAAAAAAAAACCAAAAAAACAAAAAAACAAAAAAAATACAAATGCAGGAAATTAAGTATCATATTGAAAGTATGGACAGCAGAAGTGACCAATGTGAAGACAGAGCGTCAGAATTAGAACACAGAACTGGTGTCAGAGATCAATTATCCAGAGATACCTTAAAAACAATAAAAGAACATGAAGAATGGATCTAACAGCTGCTAGATGATGCAAAGAAGGCTAATCTAAAATTAATTAGAATAAGTGAAAAATTGGAAGACAGCAGAAATGGCATAAAAAACCTGTTTACAGAAATAACAGCAGCTGGGGATTTAGCTCAGTGGTTAAAGTGCTTGCCTTGCAAGCACAAGGGCCCAAGTTTGATCCCCAGCACCAAAAAAAAAAAAAAGAAAAAAAAAGAAATGAAAGATAGACAGACAGAAAGAAAGGAAGAAAGTGAGAAAGAAAGAAATCAGCAAGAGGAAAATAATGCAATGACAGGAATAAGTCAATAACTATCAGTAATAATTCTCAATGTGAATAGTCTCAATTCCTCAATCAAAAGACACAAATAGAAGGGATCAAGAAACAAAATCCAACAATATCCTCTATACAAGAAACACATTTAATCCAAAAAGAAATTCACAGATTAAAAATCAAAGGATGGAAAACAATATTCCATGAAATGGGAACCTGGAAAAAAGCAGGAGTAGCTATCCTAATTTCAGACAAAGTGAATTTCAAGCCAAAACTTACCAGAAGAGGCATAGAAAGTCACTACATATTGATTAAAGGAATAATTCAATAGGAAAAGATAACAATTATAAACATATATGCAACAAACATCACTGTGCCCAACTTCAAAAAACAAACATTACTGGACATAAAAAAATCAGATAAAAACCAGCACAATTATAATGATGGGGGCCTCAAAACTGCACTGTTACAAACAGACAGATTAACAAGACCCCCCCAGAAAAATCAACAAAGAAATATCAGAATTGAATGAAACCTTTGAGTAAATGGACTTAATATCTTTTTTTTCTTTTCTTTCTTTTTTTTTTTTTTGGTGCTGGGGATTGAACTCAGGGTCTCCTGCTTGCAATGCAAGCACTCTAATCACTGAGCTAAATCCCCAGGCCCCAAATGACTTAATAGATGTCTGTAGTATTCCATCCAACAATAGCATATACATTCTCCTCAGCAGCACAAGAGACTTTCTTCAAAACAGACAACATGCTAGCCCATAAAACATATTTAAGTAAATGCAAAAGAATCAAAATTATTTCACGCATATTACTAATCACAGTGTAATCAAACTAGTAATCAATGGCAAAAGAAACCACGGAAATTATGCAAATACATGGAAGTAAACAGTATCCTATTGAATAATCAATGGGTCACAGAAGAAATCAAAGAATTCAGATAGTTCCTAGAATCAAATGATAACACTAGTACAACATACCAGAATCTATGGGACATAATGAAAGCAGTCCAAAGGGGTAAGTTTATGGCTGTGAATGCCCACATCAGAAATACAGAGCGAGTCCAAATAAATAAATAAATAACCTAATAACGTCCCTCAAAGTCCTAGAAAAACAAAAATGAATGCAAAGCTAATACAAGGAAGGAAATTATAAAGATTAGAGAAGAGATTAATGAAACTAAAAAAAATACAAAGAATCAATGAATTGAAGTGCTGGGTCTTTGAAAGGATAAACACAATAGAAAAACCTCTACCCAATCTTACCAAAAAAGGAAAGAAAAGATCCAAATCAATGCAATGAGAAGGGGCTGGGGATTTAGCTCAAGTGCTTGCCTAGCAATCACAAGGCCCTGAGTTCGATTCCCAGCACCAAAATGCAATGAGAAATGGAAAAGGCAAAATCACACTGACACTGCTGAAATCTAGATGATTATTAGCAACTACTTTGAGAACCTGTAGATAAATAAATTGCAGAATTCAGGAGAAATGGATAGATTCCTAGATATATGTGAATTCCCTAACCTGAATCAAGAAGATATAAAACCCCTGAACAATCCAAAAGCAGTCAGTGAAACTGAAGAAGTAATACAAACACTATCAATTAAAAAAAGCCCCAGCCCCAACTGTTCACTGCCAAATTGTACAAGAACTTTTGAGAAGATCTAATGCCAGTACTCATCAAGCTCTTTAATGAAATTGAAAGGGAAGGAGTACTCTAAGCCATTCCTGGGAGCACTGATTCCAAAGCCAGAAAACAAATAAAAAATACCATTCATCATGACCAAGTACAATTCATCTAGGGATGCAGAGATGGTTCAACAAATGCAAATCAATAAATATAATACATCACATAAACCAAAGCAAGCACAAAAATCACATGATTATCTCAGTTAATGCAGAAAAAGTCTTTGACAAAATCCAACATCTATTCATGATAAAAATCCCGAAGAGGGGCTGGGGATTTAGCTCAGTGATTAGAGTGCTTGCCTTGCAAGCACAAGGCCCTGAGTTCGATCCTCGGCACCACAAAAAACAAACAAACAAAAAAAAGAGTAAAAAAAAAAAAACCCCAAAGAAAATAGGTACAGAAGAACCTTATCTCAATGTTTTTTTTTTTTGGCCCGTGTGTCAGAAAGAACTTTTATTCCTTTTTAACAGCCTCATGCTTTCTTGCCTGATGCCTTTGGAGCTGGAGCTTTCTGCCCCTTCTGTGCTCTGGGGGCAGGTGCAGCCTTCTCGCCCGCAGTCTTCCGGGCAGGTGCCTTCTGGCCTGCGGCCTTCTTACTGGCAGCAGTCAACTTCTTGGCTGGCGTTTTAGCTTTAGCTGCAACTGCAGCCTTAGTGACAGGAGCCTTCTTGGGAGAAGCCTTTATGATGATTGCCCTTTGCAGCTTCTTGACTTCATTCTTGATTGTCCTGGTCCTCATTTTCTTTGCCTTCATGACTTTATTACGATCAAAGTCTGTCATCTTGGCTTTTCTTTCTCTGGCTTCAATCTTTTTGGCCCATCTGGTGGCTGCCTATTTTGTGTTGATATCAGCCTTCTGCCAGGCTTGTCGGACATACTTCTGGCATGCACTGTGTGGGAACTGGAGGATGAGGTCGGTGAGCTGCATGCACTTGAGGGCATGGCTTGCTGCCTCACTCGAGTGCAGGGTCCATCCACCAGTGCCCTGTTCTGATCGATGACATCTACAATCATGACCAGCTTTCTGGCATGAGGTCCAAAGGAGACGTAGGCCACCTGGCCAACCTCCACGAAACGCTTGAAGACCATATCGGCATGGTGCGGCGAGAAGGAAGGCCTTATCTCAATCTTATAAAAGCCATTTATGAGAAGCCAATGGCCAACATCACATTAAATGGGGAGAAGCTGGATGTTTTCCCTCTAAAATCAGACACAAGATGTTCACTATTAACACACCTATTCAATATGGTTCTTAAAACTTTAGCCAGAGCAATCAGGCAAAAGGAAGAAATAAAAGGAATACATATAGTAAAAGAAGTCAGATAACATTATTTGCAGATGACATGATCCTTTATGTAGAAGACCCAAAAATCCCATCAAAAGACTCCTAGAATTAATAACCAAATCCAGTAGCACATCAGGATACAAAGTAAAAAAAAACCCCAAAAAACAAAACAAAGTCAACACACAAAAACCAATAGCATTTCTCTACACCAATAATAAACCCACCAAGAAAGAAATTCAGGAAATAATGCTATTCACAACAGCACCAAGAAAAATTAAATACTTAGGAATTAACCTAACCAAGAAGTGAAAGATCTCTACAATGAAAACTCTGAAGGAGATCAAAGAAGGCATCAGAAGCTGGGTGTGGTAGCGCACACCTGTAATCCCACCACATGGGAGGCTGAGGCAGGAGGATCACTGCAAGTTCAAGGCCAGCCTGGACTACATAATGAGACCCTGTCTCAAGAGACAAATGAATAAACAAAACAAAACAAAAACAAAGATGGCATCAGAAAAGGGAAAGACGTCCCTTGTTCTTGGATAGGTAGAACAAATAGAATCAAAATGGCCGTATTTCCAAAACTGATATACAGATTTAACACAAGTCCAATCAAAATACCAACAGACTTTTCACGAAACTAGAGAAAAGAATAAAAAAATTCATATGGAACCAGAAGACACCTAGTATAGCAAAAGCAGCCCTGTGTAACAAAAGCAAAGGAGGTATCATAATCCTGGATTTCAAATTATATTACAAAGCTACAGTGATAAAACAGCATGGTACTGGCACAAAAAGAGACATGTGGATCAATGAAAGAGAATACAAGATGCAGAAACAACCCCAGGCACATTCGGCTATTTGATCTTTGACAAGGGCCCAAAAACATACATTGGAGGAAAGACAGCCTCTTAAACAAATGGGGAAAATTGGCTATCCACATGTAGAAGATTGAAGCCAAATCTCTAATCATGTACTAAAATAAAAATGGATCAATGATCTGAATGTTAGCACAGAAACAATCTGCTGGAAGTTAAAATAAGTAAAACTCTTGAAGACAGATGCATAGGCAAGGACTTTCTGAAAAGAAACCCAATTGCACAAGAAATAACATTGAGAATAAACAAATGGGATCATATCAAATTAAAAACCTTCTGCACAGCAAAGGAAACAATCCACAGCATGAAGAGACAACCTACAGAGTGGGAAATAATTTTTGCCTGCCATTCCTTGGGCAGAAGACTAATATCTAGAATACATAAAGAACTCAAAAAAATTAGACCCCTGCAAAATAAAAGGCCTGATCAAAAAATGGACAACTGAAATGAATAGACACTTCTTAGAAGAAACACAAATTGTCAATGAATTTGAAAAAATGTTCAATACCTGTGGCCATGAGAGAAATACAAATTGAAACACTGAAATTTCACCTTACTCCAGAAAGAATGGCTATCATCAAGAAATCAAACAATAACAAATGATGGCAAGGCTGCACAGGAAAAAGGAACCCTTCTACATTGTTGGTGGGAATATAAACTAGAACAACCACTCTAGTACAGACATTTCCCAAAATACTAAAACTAGAAATTCCATTCAACCCAGCCATTCCCCCTCTAGGTAACTCCCACAAAGAGTTAAAGACATCATATTATAGTGATACATGTATACCCATGTTTACAGCAGCACAACTCACAATACCTAAGTCTTGTAAGTGGTCTATATGTCCATCAATAGATGAATGGTGTGGTATTTATATACAGTGGAGTGTATACTCTGCCATAAAGAAGGACAAACTTGAGTCATTTGTAGGATAAAGGACTCACCTTGAGGCAATGTTAAGTGAAGTAAATCAGACACATAAGCTTAAATATCGCATGGTTTTTGTTATATAGGAAACCCAAAATATAAATAAAGAGCAAAGTAAAAGATAGACAATATGAAATAGGGAGACAGATCTTTTGCAAAGAGGAAAGGAGCCAAGAGATGGAAGGAATGGGGGAGGAGGGGAAGGAAGGGGATAAAGAAAAGAATTAAAATGTGTTATGTACATGTACCATCTATCTATGAAGAATGTGATCACTATGTACTACAAATATGTACTAATAAAAAATAAAAATAAATGAAATTTTAACAAATATTGATTGTGCTAGATTCACGTGAAACAAGGTCATATTTAGGACAACTGAACCCATCACAGGGTGTTGTTAGCCACAAAGTGCTTGCAGCAAAGCCAGTTCTTCCTAAAATCCTGGTTACTGTCTTCTCAAAATTACATGTCATAATACATTTAGTACTTTTTTATGCATTCATATAGCTCTTGAATCAGCTAGTCATTTCTGTGCCTTGAATTCATACTTGTTAACATTTTAAATAAATTGCTAAAAAATTCCTCTGAAAATTTGAAAGAAAGGAAGGAAGAAAGAAAAAAACACTATCTGGATTGATTTGACTACTTTTTAAGTGACTGAGATGAAACACCAAGTCAGCATACACAACTTTCTCTGGCTCAGCCTGAAATAAGACTTCAAAAGGCACAGCCCTTGCTGTCCTCCAATAGCCTCAGAAGCAGGACGTGCTGCGGACCGTGTCTAGTAAGGGTTGAGTGTGTGTTTGTGACTATGCACAGGCCCATGCATTACATGCTGTGCACAACTATGTGCATGCACATGAACTCAAAGGAGACTGTACTTTGTGCTCAGAAGAGCGACTGCTGAGGTGTGCTTCATGGAGGCCTCCAGGGACGTCTGATGTGCGCTGCTTCAATGACTTCAGGACCCACTGAAAGTGCCCCATCCAATGTGATACGTAATGTGGCTAGAGTTGTCACAACCCAGGCCTTTTATTGGAAGTGGTGCTCATGTAAGTGGCTCAGATGAAACCTTTTTTGGCTAGGGCCGGTATCTCTCTGCTTCAGATGTATCATCAGCTGTGTGGAGAGGCAGACCCAGGAGAATTCCCTGTGAGCAGCCCACTCAATCTCTAGCACACAGTCCAGGGAGACACCTGGGTCCCCACATTTGGCACTAGTTTAACACAGGAACATTTTAATGTGAGGGGGCTCTGTCTAAGTACTAGATTCACTAATCAATGCTAACACCACATGGTTTTGGAGAGAAATCTTTTCATCCTGTGTTTGTAAGAAAAGAAAAAAAAGCAGCAGGCTATGTGCTGTTTGTAAAGAAAATGTAGAAGGGAATAAACGAACTGGCCATTCCAAGTGACCTGGGTTGACCTGACACTTTAATCAAGTTTTTCAAGATAGTAACTGAGGGACCAATTAGACGTTCCAGAAGCTGGTTTAGGACTGCACTGGACCTAGGGATGTACTCAATGAAAACCACAAGCGACAACACACCCAGAAAAGGTACTAGCAACTCCAGGAGCTTTCACAGCAGCCTATGGAATTTTAATCCTATGCCCCATTCGAAGTAATAGTGAAAGCTGATCTTACTGGAATTTCTTTGTTCAATGATAGCTCTGCCTGGCGTTTACCGGCTAAAGCATCTGGAGTTTAACAATGGTAAATTTATGACAGGTGAGGCATAGGACAGACTTCTGCACATGTTACTGGGTTTCAGATACTGTCATCTTTTTTTTTGTTTTGTTTTTTTTTTTTTTTTTGGTGGTGCCGGGGATCGAACTCAGGCCCTTGTGCTTACAAGGCAAGCACTCTAATCACTGAGCTAAATTCCCAGCCCAGATACTGTCATCTTGATATAAGCTATTTTCTGAATGTGAAGCTATTTCCATGCTACTTCTAAAAATCCAGTACTTTTCTAGTTATTGTAAAGCTTTTGAATATGGATACTATTTATAATAAATCTCAGAGTGTTTTGAGGTGAGAGTTTTGTTACAGTTTATAGGAGATATTTTCCTAATTAGAACTCAGAGTATCTTGAAACCTACAAATAAATATGACTCCCAGCAGCTTCAAGTCTTGACATTCAAAAAGTTTGTAGGTTTTTTTTTTTTTTTTTTTTGGTGCTGGGGCTCAAACTCAAGACCTTGTGCTTGGAAGGCAAGCACTGTAACCACGGAGCTAAATCCCCAGCCCCAAAAAGTTTGTAATCTTTAAGTTAAATGTATTATTTATCCAGCTGAAAGAATGTGTACTTTCCCTTTTAACTTCTGACAAATTCTAATGATCAAAAGTCTAGAAAAAGAAAGATGGGATTATGTAGAAACGTGGGGATATTGTGGCAAAAGAATTAAGTCAGTTGCAAACTAAACATTGTCATGGTTTAAGAAATGCATAAACAAAAATATGGGCACCAAGTCTTTTTTGTTTTGTTTTGTTTTTGATTTTGGTTTTTTGAGACAGGGTCTCACTGTGTTGTTCAGGCTGGCCTCAAACTCATAGTGACCCTCCCATCTCAGCCTCGGGAGTGCTGGGATCACAGGTATGCGCCGCCACACCTGGCAACGTGTATGGAAGTCTTAATACAATAGAAACAAATGTTATTTTGGAGTAATACCCACTGTTTGCAGACACAGCTTCACAGTTGTCCTACAGACCTGGACTTAAACTTACCCTCTTTGAATGACACTAAACACCATGTCTTTTGCCTGATATGAAAACAAACATAACCAAGTCTATGCTAGGTTGTGCTGTGCAAATGTACAAAGTTTATAAAACTAAAAATACAAGGGTTTGATACGTAGTAACTAATAAGTGATCTCTTTTGTACAATATATATTACACGTGGACTTTAAACATACAAAATAATTAAAACTTCCTGACATTTCTGCTCTTTGTATTCAATATAATTCAATCCTGCATACTAAAATTTGATCTACATCTATTGGATTTAACTAAATAAGCATGTTGTTTTATAGACAAGATGCACTTATACATTGGGTGTAAGCCTATTTGTAGTCATTAGCACTGTTTCCTAAGCTTATAAGATATATAAAACTATCCTTTAGTTCTTATCAACACTGCTAACCTAAAAAAGATCTGGTAGAAGATTCAAAAGTTTGCCTTAAAGGTAAAAATCTTAATTAGCTGGGTGTGGGGGCACACACCTATAATATGGCTTGTTAATTAGCTTCGTTAAACGAGATACTCAAGTATCTCAAACTCAGTAATTCTGACATAATTAAAAACACCTCAATAAAGAGACCTCATAGGGGGCTGGGGATTTAGCTCAGTGGTAGAATGCTTGTCTAACAAGCAGGAGGCCCTGGGTTTGGTTCTCAGAACCAAAAAAATTAAAAAACAAAAAAGGCAAAAAAAAAAAAAATAAAGAGACCTCATGGACTATAAAGAGATGCTAGGTCCCTGCACAGTCCTGGCATCTGAATGCTGCTCCAGGGTGGGCAGACAGGATTAGCACTGAACCCGTGGGATCACCATGGTAACTATTCTGGGCACCTGTGAGTAACACTTTCCAAGGAAGGAAAAAGGCAAAGGGGTTCCTCCAGCTCTAGTGAGGCCAGCTCTAAGGAACGACTTCTGCTAGTCTGTGGAAGCCTTAATTTCCCTTCCTCACATCAAGACAGTGTTGTGACGAAGCCAAAGCTTAATTATCAAGCATTACACCGTTTTTAACAATATATTGAGG